>JARJLU010000280.1:0-37416 GCA_030272975.1 Sparidentex hasta
ATTCCTGACCAGAAAAATTACAAAGAAAACTCACTCTCCTCGAGAGGTAAAATGCAGAATAATAAAACAAGAAATATACTTAACACGACGAGGTTCTTGGCTGTGGTTCAAGGCTTTAGTACGCGACATGAAAGACGAAATACTTAGGCGACGCAGACAGGGGAAGACAGAGACTTTATACACATGAGGAAGGGGAACACAGGTGGACACAATCAGGAATCAGGGATGATGTCAGACCAGGGACACAGGAGGAAGGGCAAGTGACCTGAAACAAGAGGAGAGTTACTTTCAAAATAAAACAGGAAGTTCACAAGACAGAGCCCAGGACAAGACAACCTCACCGCGATGTGACAGAAAGCACTGCATCAGTGAGGACAATGTACGCACTGAACTCGGGATGATCTCAGTAGACCCACTGTCAAGTTCTTTTGCCAGCACTACAATGCAGGAAACAACACTGGATCATGTGCTCGGTGTAACTGAGGTGGGCGACACCATTGATCATCCTCTTTACCTTTATCCCAACAAGCTTCATGTAAAGAGAAGCAGGTCAGTGCACGACTTGTTTACTTCGTTGCTAGCCGCAATGATCAATACACACATGCCAGAGGACAGCCCCGGATGCTAGAAATACTTTGACTAAATTGGTTCCACAATAGTGTTGTTTTGCGGTATGACTGCTGCCTGATTATGTTAATAGGAGAGTTATTGAGTGAATAAAGGGCAACATGAATGAAGTGGTACGCACCTAGTCAAACTCTGTTATTTTGATGGAAAACAAATCATATGTAAGTGAACATTTTCAGTATGTTCAGTATCAACATGTGACTAAGTTTCTTCCTTGTGTTGCACCGACCTGAACCACGTGTCCAAGGCTAAGTTCAGCCAATCAGATCAACAGTGGGGGGGAGCTTTACCAGCAGCTGAGCTATTTAATTGGTGTAAATTAGACATGACAGTTAATCATCAGCAATGCCGTTTGCTGTTTTCTATTTACAACGTCACATAATAATCAGCTGCCCAGTTGTATCAGCTGATTTAATGTTGGCACTGCAGTCACACTTTGTTTTGTTCCCTCGTCACTCGATTTCTTCCTTCACCAGCTTCTTGAACATGACAAAATCAAAACCCTGATTTGTGATCTCATTCTCTTGACTTGGAATTGTAAGAGTTGTACAAAGTGCAAAAAAAAAAAAGAAAATAGAATGCCATTTTGTGGTCCCCTGAGAATGCTGTGTATCTAACAAATATGATGAATGCGTTTCCCTTCTCATTACGCATTTTAAATCCTGTATTGCATCCGTCTTTATCTTTGCTTACTTTACCTGCCTTTCTGTGGTCCTTGGTTCATTGCAGCCACCTGTAGATCAGTTGTATAGTGCGGAACTATGAGCTGTGCTGTGTATCACGTCAACCACATACATGGGGCAAAAAAATGAAATGAAATTTGAAGGATTATAAACATTTTTTTTCCCCATTTTTTTAAATGGAAGATATGTCATTTCCAGTGAAACCGTTGGAGCAGGAAGCCGACAAGATGCCACCACCATCAGGTGCGGTGGGAGTGGCGTCGTGTGAGAATTCAGAGCGCGCTATTTACGGCGGGGATATTAAACGACAGCAATCTAATTCCCATCATTTGCGAGGTCTGAGCAGCAGAGACGAGATGGGGAGATGAAGGGAGGGAGAGCAAACAGCGCGAGATGACTGATGGCACTGTTAAAGGGAGAAGAGTGTATGCAGGCCTTACTTTCATTAAAGTTGCGATTGATTTTTCCTGCAGCTAAGCGCTCGCTCATGTTAGCAGAAAACAACATGCCGCACCGCGTGTGGATAAAGCGGGGCGGTTACGCCATGCATTTAGATGGATCTCATTATGTGTGCATGCAGATAAAGACTGTTTGCCGTGTGTGTGTTTCATGGGACATGTAATGACTGAATTTTGATGCGCCTGTTTACGTCAGCAGGAACTCACGTAATGCGCCTTGTATATCAACACATTCTGTCCATATACTTGAAAAATTAGGTGTGTAATTGATGGGAGTATTTTCTCGAGGAGACGTCGTTCTGACACATTTTGAATGGAAAATGTGTAAAACTGCTTTACGACCACATCACGGGTCTCTTTGCAACGACATCTGGCACGCGCATTCAATCATAGCAGCATAAAAAAAAAATCTGTACGCAGAACAATGTGGGTGACGTGAATGGACTGTGTGCTGAGTCTGACTAAAAATGATCCAATTAAAAATGTATAGCGCGATGCATGTACCGAGCCCAGGAGGTGATATGGAAGGGATTTTATTTTTTTTTTAAAAATCTGCTTGTGAATTACAAACACACACACACGTGTCACTGAAAACACAGATATATCACATTTGAGTGATTGTAATTGTAATTGCAATAGCGCACATCTCTGATAACAGAGAGACACACTTCTTTTTTATAGTGTGGGTGTTTTCTTCATTAATGACGTATTATTTCACGTGTATTGTAGTTGTTCATATCCTGTTTCATTCCCACAGTTTTATCCCTCATTAGACATATCTGGATGTGATGCTCCTGCCGATACGCTGACTATTAATATCTGTGCAAACAAAGCGCCTGTAAACACATTGAACTTCCTCTAGATGTTTGTTTTTGTGAGCCCACGACCTTAAAGTTCAAACTGCTCCCAGCTGCACGTGAAGAACAAGCTGCAGTCTGACTTCTTCTTTTGAAGCAGATTCATCGGGTAGTTTTGGATCACACTTAAAATGTCATTTTAAGACTGATCCAACACACATATAAAAGTTTTGCTGCCACTGACAAATCAACCTGTTGGGATAAGATACCGACTTTTTTCCCAATGCTGACATGGGTAGATTAGTTTTGTGTCCCGAATCAGCACATCCCAGCTACTGAGCCTGTGACCATTTCTGTTCTCTGCATGGTACATCAGCTTGGGCCGTCTCCACCTCATTCCTGTAGTACATCGCCAAACTTCCCGAAAATTCTCGCCTGCCAAATCACCGTCCAATGGATCATTAGCTTCCAAGAAAATGTGCTCTTGTCCCTTTTGTTTTGGAGTTGTGCTTTGGCTGTTAGCTTTTACTTGAAACACATCAAGGAGGACACAAAGTATGCAAATTGGTAAGAGTCTCTGTTGCCATCTGTCATCCTCTCTCGCGGCATGAACCAATCCACACTCTCATCCTCACTCAGTGTCTTCCTTTGTCTCTTGTTTTCTCCAAACCTGCCACCCCCAGTCTCTTGGTATACGGGGAAGCATGCGCGTTAATATCAGCGGCAAGCCGAGAGGAGTTCATTTATCTGGCTTCCCTCCGCTCTGCATCGGAGCAGACACACATCCACTGGTGCAGCCAATAAAGCAATTGGTTCTGCTGCAGCCTGAGGACAACCGGCTGAGGTATATCTGCTTCAAACAGACAGCTGAACTGAGACTGCAGTCCATTAACGTTAGAGGCTCACGCTGAAAAAGAAATCACACTGCATTATATTTGCAGTCAGACCTCATTCATCCAAACATCAAAGCTGCTGCAGTTGCTGGTAAAGAACCGCGAGTGGGTCAGGATGTGGTTTCATCCAGACCTCCAACTATTCAAGTGTTTTACCAGATGGAAGTGCTGCGAAGTTAACTCCAGTTAACTCCGCCAGCAGTAAAACCTCGTACGTCAAAACTTCAGACCTCCAAAGCCCAATGCACACTTTGTGCACATGGAATCATTAGACAACAACCATTGCCAGACTGATTTAGGTAGCACTTCAGGCCTTCAAACAGTCTATTACAGAAGTCTCACTTACTGTATCGTCACACTAAGCAGAGTGATTTTTTTTTTGTGTGTGTAGGACCAAGTATACCCAATATTCGGTTGCAAGAAAGTGAAAACGAGTGGAAATGGTTTATTAATAGGATTACTGTTAACATTATGAAACAGCAATTTTAATGAATACATGTTGCATTCAGGGTCCTCAGGGGTTCTTGGACATTCACGTTCAGTTTCAACCCCGACAAAGAATTACAATGACGAAATTTTGCTCTGAGGGCCAAAAAATTGAGTACAATTCTTTTTTTTTCTTCTTTTTAAAAAAAAATGTATTCAGGGAGGGTTTACTAAGAGCAAAGCCCCTTTTTTACAGGAGCCCCTTCAGGCCAGCACTGCCCAAAGGTCCCACAGATTTGATAGAAGTTTTCACATGAGTTCTTTTAAGATCTCAATGGCATGAACTGGGGGGAGGCGAAGGTGGAATGACCCATCCATTTATTAATGTTCTCCTCTGGATGACTTGTAGCTTTGTGGCATTATATTCAACGCCACCAACAGGTCAACATTTTAACTGGTCAGATACTTTGGTTTGAAACTAATGACATCACCAGCAGGCCCAGTTAGACTTTGAGTCTGTTAGTAGTCAGCAAATGTTAACAGTCTTATCACACTGAACTCAAGGAAGATGCTGAACATTGGAAACAGCATCTTAACAAATTCTCTTCCCTGCTAACATTTCTGCTCCGGTGTTTTAGTTTTTTTTCCATGAGATGTGATTGATTGCAGTAACGAAAGCTGCCGCCTGAATATACACATTACAGTGACAGCATTTCTGATACATGTAGATTATACAACATATGTGCAGAATGTGGAAGGCATATACCAGACATCAACCCAACGATGCTGTTGCTCTACATCCATAGTTTTAGAACAGTCATATAGCTGATGGCTGTGCCGACCTGCTCCCACTATACCATATTTCATACAGGCTGTGGCCTAAAAAAGGGGCTCCCTGCGTCTCCACGCACTGAAATTTTAATGCAACTTCTCATCCAATCAGGATGAGCCTCGGGGCTTGGCATACCCTCGCTGCTGTGCACCATGCCCCAGAGATACCACAAAGCTCCCCGTCGTCTTCCCCCGCCTCTTATCCCCTCAGTCGGACACTTTCTTACAAACACTTGCATTTTTTGAAATGCATGAAAAGACATTTATAACTTCAGGTGATGCTGAGAGTCTGTGGAGGTTTCTGAACGCCAGTTCAAAGAGGAAAATAATCCTCAGCGCATCGCGCAGCGAGACTGCATGTTGTCAACGGATCGAGAATCTATCGCAGCTGCGCTTCTACAGCCAGACGGAACAAGAACATCGCAGTTATCATCGAAACCACCTCCCTGAAAACCTTTTTTTATCCAAGCAACATAACTAGCTGATTGACATGTGTCCATGCCACTTGTTTTTTTTTACATTTTTAAAAAAAAAATTTTTATTCTACACTGTGGTGTGTTTGGCTGAGGAGGGCCGTGCTGTTTCTGTGCTCATTTTACTGCTGATCTGGTGAAGTTACCCACAATAATCCAGGCAGAATGTTTTAGAAACAGTAGTCACCATAGCCCGCAATTTAATTAGATTTTGTGGAAGATATTAGTGTCGTCTATCTGATACTGCCATGTTGCTGTTGTTGTCAATGTATGTGTACGCTCTTAAATGTATTTCATATACAATAAAAATAAGTTACCACTAAGCTGTTTAAAGGAATCAAATAAAGCAGATTTGCTCATTTTAAACACGAATTCAAGGGACAAAACTAAAAGCGAGCCTATCTAACTTCCACTAAGCAGCAATGATTAAGGTCACAAGTGACAATTATCTTCTAATATGTTATAATGGTAAATAATAAAACACACAGTAGTTCTACAGTAGTTGGGGCAGAGGAGATTCAAGGAGTTAGCTGACATTAACCACTGATGGCTACAGGTCACCAGACCAAGTTAGACTGTAGGAGAAATAATCCCTGAGTTTTAGCGTGGCTTAGTTTTATTTCTCAAGAATTTGCTTGTCACTTGCGGGTATAATGTGTATTTCAAAATGTCTCACCTTTAAGGCTGAAGGACTGTCAACACCAAGAATGATGATCATAACAACAACTATAAATATATTAGTTTAAAATTCTTTCTGGGTGCCAAGGTTTGAAAATGAGGCCAATGGTTGAGCATTGCACTGGGAAGAAAAGTTAATAAGAAGAGAAAGATCTTCATTGGCTGATTTTTTTTTTTTTTTTTTTTTTCTGCCTAAACAAACGAAATAGACAAACTGTCTCTTGGTTTTCATGACTGAATAAACTGAATAAATAAACTGACCTCAAAGGACAACACAGTTTATACTGTCTTACTTCCTTTATATGTGGCGGACCCTGCCACCTTTCTAGCTTCAAACTGTGCTCTGGGACATTATTTTCCTCTGAGAACAGCTTGTTTAGTCACTTATGAAAAAAAGTTTATGTATTATTACCTCATTAATATTGTAAATATTTGAACGTCTCCTCCAAAACTACATAGCGCTCCTTAAAATACTGTAAAATATGTTAAATGTATTGCTGAATCACACATAGAAGTGCAGAAAAAGAGGGGGAATAAATGTTGTACATACATCATTGTATCCTGCTACACAAGGATATTTGGCAGGAATGGGGAAGCGGCGCATGAAGAACTGCATCAAACAAACATGGGGACAAGCCGATGAGGACACTTCCCTCCTCTCACTCTCCTCCCACACACACTCACACTGTAATTATAAACAGAAAGGAGGCCTGGAACAATATTACTCACAATTGAAGAACGCCGTGTCTGTTAGTTATTCAGTCCAGTTCAGATGCGGCGTGTGTGCACTTCTTCTACCACACGATTCCTTTTTTTTTTTTTCGTCTCGTTTATTCGACCAAAACTAGAACTCGTCTGGTCTTCCTCCAGAGGAACGGACGGAGCGATGGTCTGTGTCAGCGCAAAAGAAAGAAGAAGAGGAACAGGAACAATGGAAAGTCGGTGAGGCAGAGAGGGAATACGACAAAGCAAAACACGAAAATGACAGAGACAGATAGTGGTGGAAAGAGTGAGGAAAGATGAATTTCCCCATTAATTAGTTTCTCGGTGGAGGAGGAGAGCTGTGAAGCGGATGACTACGTTTGCCCAGGGCTGTCAAACAGTAGTGGATGTTTTGATTTGTAGCTGATTCGATGACAGGACCAGGCAGAGAAAATAAAAGGAGTGTATGTATGTTGGAAAGATCGAGTATTTTTCATCCAGTAAAAATGCTTTCTTTCTTTCTTTATTTATTTATTTATTTATTCATTTTTTCATTTTTTGGGCTGAATACGTCATCCGAGCACCAAAACTCCTACACTCCAGCTGAACCAGTTTATACTATTTTGTCAAATCTTGACAGGCTGATGGACAGTAGCTATTAGTTACTTCAGGCACAGTGCTCACTTATTGAAAAAGGATGTGTTTGTCATGAGTCAATACTGCTGATAATGGAGTGGGCATGTGGCAGTTTATTTAACAGCACTGAAATCCATTTTTTTTTTTTTTTTTTTTTTCTGTCATCCCGACATCTTGTGGGTGTTATCACTCGGACCCATCTCACTTCTTTGATTATCATGTTCACTGTTTTGCACCATCATAACAACTGTAGTGTGTCTTTGCTGCGTACCAACCAGTCCTCCTCATTTTAGGAACCCGTGCAAGTGTATAAAAGTCAAGGAGAAGAAGAAGAAGAAGATGAAGAAGAAGAAGAAGAAGAAGAACTCAATATGAAAGATATTCTGCTGATTTAAGGTAAATATGGCGGCCAAACAGCAAGGACATAGTTTCCTTTTTTGATTGTTTCAGGTTCATTCTGGTTCTCACCAGAGCCTACAGTGACTTCTGACCATTCAGCCACTTTGATGCACTTGTTTAAGTCCTCTGCAAGGATACTGGCAGCCTTCCTGTGGTCCAAGGCGACTTACAATAAACACATTTGTCAACTGATAACATAAATGATTCTACATTTTCGTATTTCTGATCCAAGGCCCAGTTATTATGCATACGCATTACACAACTCTGTTCTGACGTCACAAATAGTGGAACACTTAAATGGGGTTGGGCCATCATAAATGTTTTTACTTTTAGCAGGGAAGCAGACAATTGCCCTGAAACATGTCTGCGTCTACATGGAAACCGCAAAGACACAATGAACAACGCTGGCAAACTTCTGAATTCAGACGAATAGGGGCATCATATCACCAGAATAACTGCTACTGTTAGCTAGTTAGCTCAGTTGGCTCTGCAGCCAACGGTCCGGACCGTGAGACCTGAGCATTAAATGTGGGTGTTTGCACTGCATAGGTTAGCTGGTTAGCATGCTAACCTCAATGCATATCCCCTGCAACATAGTGTCAGTGATGTCAAAACAGTTTGTATGCTTTTGATAACTTCAGTACATATTTTGTTTAATGTTTTCAAGTAGAAATCTAACACGTAGCACATTTAACAAAAGGGAGGTAATGATTGAGTTTAAGGTACAATATGTAAGCATTACTGTTTAAAAAAAAATAACAAAAAAAACACAGAAAGTGAAGAAATTATAGTTTTTACATTTCAAAGACATCTATGTATTGTTTTGAAGAGATATCTACTGAAGTTAGCATGCTAACCAGCTATCCTGAAAACCTCTTTCTCCCAGCGACCCAAAGCGCCTGTGCTAGCGGTATAAACACCAACCTGTCATGTCAGGCTAGCTGCAAGGCTAACTGAGCTAACAATAGCTACAGTTAATGGAAATCCATACATAGATCTGGTGGAGTAAAGGGGTAATGGTGACTGGATGAGGCAGGAAAACTGAACAGAGGCAGTCAGTGGACATGTATGTCATGGCAGGAGAAGGACGGTGTCAACAGTAAATCACAACAACACTGCTTTAATTGTTAATAAAAAGACAGTTGATTGCGAATGGCAATCCACTGTCTTTACGATTCCAGGAAGCAGAACGTTTTCAGCAACAGCATTATAATGAGCAGTAAGAAATCATGACTAGGACGACACTTGTGAAAAGTCTGTGGAAGTCCCCCCCACCCCACCGCCACCGCCACCGCCAAAAGTCCAAATCACAGCGGCTCTTAAAACCGAATCTCGCGCTGCATCTGTCATTATTCAATGGCTACACTTAAACAGGGGAAATTGTGTTAGCCTTCACTGAACCGAATCTCCAGGAAGTAAATCCTGTCTGGTTTCTGGCCTTCATTATCAGCAAATTCTCTTTCTTACACACTCCCTAGAGCCTTACAAAAGCATACTGTAGGTAGAGGTTTAACAGAGGGGCGATTATGGTTATTTTTTTTTACAGTGCCTGTAACTTGTTCAAGCTTTTCGACTACATTAGGTCACACTATAGGTAGAACAGGACTCTAGCCTAATCAAAAATAGACTTAATGATGAAACATTTTGACAAATTGTTCCAAAGGACAATCTGGGTACTGCAGGTTCATGACATAGTGAAATTGTTCATCCTCTACGTTCAAGCCCTGACACAAATTCCCACAAGAGGAGGGAGATGGGACGGTGGAGACCACAGTTCTAGGCACCAAAACCTGCTGTTCTGACAAACGGCAGGACATTTTGCAGCCATGACAGCATCGCAAACCAGATTTTCTTACTGCAAAGTCAGAAAATTCCCCCCGCCATATTAGGGGCAAAGAAGCCAAATCCTGGCCTGCATGTCGAAGTGTCTGTGGGCAAAATACTGAAACCGCTCCGCATGAGCAGGTCATGCTGCTGTGGTCCACAACTGCCTTGACAATGGCCTTCGGCGTCAGCGTATGAACCTCCAGGGTGAAAGAGAGCCACTTAATTTGACTGAGTAGGAGTATAAACTCTAACCTCTCAATTATAAAAGGCAAAACTGTACTGCTGGCTCTCTATATATGCCGCATTAGTTTTTTTTTATATGAACATTTTTAAAGTTGATTTTAGATTCGAGAGCGTGCACGTTAAGAGACTTTTGAAAAAGAGATTGGAGTATTACTGAGAGGTGCTGGACTGTGAGCTTCGCCAAGACATGCAAAACCATTACATGCATCCACACACACACACACACACACACACACACACACACACAAAAAAGCGTCTCACGGATCCATGCACTCTCACTGTGTGCTGCTCTCTGCGCCTCTCAGACAGAAGTACCTCTCCTGAAGTACTCCTGAGCCTCCAGCCCCTAAATGGACGCAGGCTCTGATTTCCTCTCATCAAAGAGGGAGTTAAGTGCGAGGAAATACCTTGAAGTGAAGACACTTTGAGAATTAATTTGCCTCCCTTGGACTTCATTAGGATGCATTCTCAAGGCTCGTGGTGAAAGTTGAAGAGATGTCCTCGCTTTAAGTCTAAGAGGGTTCCTTCACTGTAAATTAAGTGTCCAGGTGTTATGATCCAGGTAAAATTGTGTCTAGATTGCCTCCAACTTCTCTCCCAGGGGTGCTGCCTCTCAGACTACATCCAGCTTACCTTCACCATCTGATGAGTGGGACCTGTTGGAGCAGTTTGCAGCCTGACAGGAAGCTGGACATGCCTATTAGAACAAAAGGAAATCACATTCTCTGTGATTTTCAGGGAAGATCTTTAATTGATTTCCAGCTGAGTACTGTGTGTATTTAATTTTTTTTTTCTAAAACACTGCTGAGCCTGAAGCTCGATCACACAGTAAGTGAGGCAATCGAGGACAGCGTCATGTCCCAACAAATGTACACAAAAAACCCCCAGCAATTTAGCGGTCACTGTCTTGCTCAAGGATACTTTGACAATGCAGACAGGAAATCAAACCAGCAGCTTTCCAGTTACTGGACGACTGGCCCTACCTCCTGGGTTACAGTGATTTGTTTGTCAATCTTTCAGCTTAAGCATTACCTTAACAAGCATCCAGGTTCATAAAGTCACAAGGTCCAATCAGTGGCCTTTGAGAAACAAATTGGCTGGTACGATAACACAACAATGGTGGCTCCTTTAGAGGTTAGCGTACATGCTGCTATAGGATCAGTTACACCTGGACAGGAGACCATATTTTATTGAAAGAAGACTCTGAAGACTTTTCTCTATTGAAAAGATGTTTTTGCTCTTCTCTTGACTGGCTTTGGTAAGGACAAATGGTTCGTCCAATCACCTGCCTTCCTTCCCCTGTCCTACTGGGTGTTTCCAGATTCTTTAGTATATAAACCATCTGGCACGTCAGGTTAGCTCAAGCAGTATTCAACAGCAATTGACTACGCCCACAGAAACTGGGTCAAAGTTCAACAAATTTGCGCATCTGGCACTCAACTCGCTGTGGACATGAACCAAACAAACAATAAGCAAGCAGTTTTTCCACAATAATGTGAATATTTGTTTACGCTACTAAGATTTCCCTAATGTTAGGCACAAGAAACTACTTGACTAAGGATTAGGAAACCTAACAGTTTGGCCTACAACAGCCACTGAGGTTAGAGGATCTTTGTCCTGGTTACAACAATTAGCACGTGGTTATGTAATTTATGTAAGTTATGTAATTGTTGCTGGAAACAGGAAATGAACAGCAGTGCCCCAAGTTCAACCTTACCACTTAAGTGGCCCATCCAGAACACCCCGACCTCCTCCTCATGCAGATCACGGTGCGTTATAATGTCACCTGAATTCCTCCTCGGTTTTCTACTTCAACTTCAAGTCACGTGACATCGTTTGATCATCCCTGACTGGCTGTTGCATGAGCCTAGTCCCATACATTTCACACGAATTCAGCTCAGTTGCTAACTTCAATCAGATCTGTCTCTTTCTTCCCACTAAACAGTCGCGTCGATTGTGTTCTCAGACCAGAGATCAGAAAACTGGGTCATGCTGTTGCCGGGCCTCCGAGATAGGGAGCAAAGTGCTGATCGAGGGAGAATTAGCCTTAGTTATGAAGGCAGAGAGTCAGACGCATGGACACGGACCTGTTTGAAAATGCATTGGAAAGCCGGAGCCTCGGCAGCTGTGGGTGCTGCTGGAGGACAACACGCTACCCCACCGTGGAGCTCGCTAGGAACCAGAACATTGCAGGGCAACCTCAATGCATTTCAAACAGCTTAGATTCTATTGTGTGTATGCGTGCATGTGTGTGTGTGTGTGTGTGTGTGTGCATGAGCAGGTGCTTGTAGGCATGTGCAAGTTTGAATGTGCCTGTGTGTGTGTGTGTGTGTCCGTTTCTCTTTCAGTTTTGCACAAAAACACGACGCAACCCTGATTTCACACAGCTCTCGTCCGCCACCTCAAGCTCAGCTGTGTTTAAAGAGCGTGGCTGTGTGTGTGTGTGCGTGTGTACCTGAGATGACATTGTTTGCAGATATTTATGGAAGTCGCTCAGTGTTTGGATGATGTACACCTGCTCTGAGGCCACTTGAGTTTAGAAAATGAAGGGAGTAAAGAAGAGCTGCTGCCGTGATGATTAAATGTCCCTTCCTCTCGCAGTTCACTGGACCGCTGCCAAACTTAAACAAGTCCGGAGGAGAAGAACCGATCGTGTTATTCTTTTGAAAAGCAGCGCTTTTAAAATTTTTTGGAACCTATATATATATGCATATCTCCTGCAATTTTCTCATTAGATTATAGTTTCAAATCTTTTTCTAATGAATGTAGAAGGAAGATGTTATTTCAGCACAGGTTTACGACGCGAGCAGTGTGCACAGATGGGCTTATTAAGGGGTTAATTGCTTTGTCACCTCCCTCTGCTTCGTTTTGCGAATAACCTGCGAGGGGGGGGAAATTACCGCGTTGGTGAATAACAAATACTCATTTTCATACAACAGCAAATTAGGACATCGCTGCTCAGCTGTTCTTTGCTTGGACAAATCTTTGCAGACACGTCTGTTTCCAAACGGCTTCGCAGGACCGAGGATCAGCCCGAAGGCTGGAGACGTAACGATGTGATTGGAATATTGATGGTTTGGATCCTTGAATCAGGTGCAAGTGTGAGTGTGTGAATCCACACACGGAGACATACCCACACACATCTCTGCGTGTGTCTAAGTGTCGGTGTGTGCATGATTCTGAAGGCAGGCTGAAATGTAAAGCCTAAAGCTTCAGGACTACTCAGCACAAGGGATGTTTGGGATTTGAGAAAGTAGTAAAGCAGAGCGGCGCGTCGACCCAGGAGCCACACGTGAAGCTCCGAAACACCACCGGTTGGAAAGTGTTTTCAGTAAAATGCGCACCCTCTCAGGCAATCGCAATTAAAGGGTGCTGTTCTTAGCTTTAGTTTTAGATACAAAGACTCCACAGATAAGTTCATACTAATATGCTACATCCAGCTACACTTTCACGAAGACTGCAGTCAAGTAAGCAACAAAAAGTAATGTACAACAAGTTTCAAAGTTAAATCTACTGACAAACAGTTTGCATAATGTGACCTATTATGAAGTCTGGAATGATATGTACATCATCAGTAGCTGCTGTTTGCTTAGGTTTTGGCCCAAAAATGACTTGGGCTGGGATTGGCCAAAATAAATGACTTCTTTAGGGTAAAGCAAAAAAATATACAGTTATGAAAACTTACATATCTAGCTTTGTAACATAGAGAGTGTGGACAGCAGCATCGAGAGAGAAAGTCCAGTGACTAACCCAACCAAGTGTACCATTTTGAAAATAAAAGTACTATGTGGGTTTGTCAATGAGATTTCCAGTCTGGCTGAAACAAAGAATCGGGGTACCTTTCTATTGGAGCACTAAAATCTATCTAACAACAGTCTTACAGCAAAAGTTTGGCATCTTGGGAAACACGCTTAATGGCTTTCTTGACGAGAGCAAGACCTTTATATCTACACGGTGAATATAATGCTATAACTAAGAGCCAGTAAGATAAGCTCAGCAAAAAGCTTGGAAATGGAAAACAGCCAACCTGGCTCTGTTCAAAGGTAATGAAATTCAACTAGAGGCACTTCTAAATTTCCAAGGTTGACATGTCCAATATCATTTGTTTAATCTGTTAAAAAGTTGTTGTTTTTTTTTAAAACTACAAGCCATGGTTGGATGAGGGGATATGTGCTGGATGGGGTGAGAGGGTTACCTGTATCCACATCATTGGTTTCACCTTCATATAAAAGTGTAAAAAGTGTGGATAATCTGTAAACCTGTCTATCTGCTTGTGCCAGTTATCCTATTGAACTCACTTAGTGGCAGACTAACCTTTTTTTTTTTTTTTTTCATTGTCAATTTATTCATCTTATTTTTTATTTATCCATTTGTTGTTTGGTCAAAAAATTGTGAAAAAAGCCCAAGATGACATTCTCGGCTGTCTTGTTTTGTCCACAACTGAGAAAGATATTCAGTTTACAGTCAGAGAGGAGTGAGTACACCAGAATATATTCACATTTAGGAAGGTGGAATTTCCAATTGGGATTTTTCTCCTCAAAAAAATTACTCGACTCAAAGCTCTAAACTTTTAGTAGGAACTGGTTTATTTTTGAATTTCATATGTACATTTCAGGTCATACGTTTTAACTACTTCACTCTCACCCCAAGATTCCACCAGATACGTGTCTCCGCTCGAGGCTTCGTTACTTTACCGGGCTTGATTTCCTAAAAACAGGGTTGGAAACACTGAAAGCGTAAGTAAAGCACACAACTCTTGCTGTGACCTGTAGCGGTGGAAATGGTAACATTTACACTAATTTTTTTTCCGCTGACATTTCCGTTTCATTGAACAATCTATCAAACCCATGAATTACTCATATTTAATGGAACCTTAAACTGTGTATTGTTCTTGTATTCAACAATCAGCGGTCACTTGCTTTAACCTCTGTGCCCCTCAGCAACTGTCATTAAATGCTGAAGGGGCAGCACAGTGTTGGTAGTTGACCCACATCCTCATAGCTTGAGTCCAAGCTTGGCAGTGGTGCTGGTCACTGGAAGTGCTGCTGCCGCTGTTGAGTGATTCATTCGGGCACTCGCTCCAGCACTCGCAGCAACAGCTTGCCTGCAGGATGGAGCGGTATCTCGGACCAGACAGAGGATACTGACACTTCCAGAAAAAGCTGCTCCGAGCTTCGGGCAAAACCACGCTGCTCTGCCCCCCACTAGAGTGTCACCAACAAAATGCCGGTGTCACCGCAAATCAGGGATACCAATGTCCAGAGAATAGATGACCCTGGAGTAATTATGGATAAAGGGAAAGTGAGCAAGATAAGGAAAAAAAAGAGCCTGGGAGATTTTTTTTTCAATTACCCAAGAATCTTTCAGCGCCAAAGGGGAGGAAGATATTGCAGAGACGGACATGAGGGGGCATAATGCAGCCGAAATGCCAAGCATATGGGAAGATGCAATCTCCTGGAGCAATTCAATTTTGTCCTTGACTTAGCAGCAGCACACGAAGGCTGCGGAGTGGCTGCATTAACATATGCTCTACTTTAATGAGAGAAGGACAGATGGTGGGGCCATCGTTTGGGGTTTTATCTCAACTGTAGCTCGGACTGGCTCCTGTGACTTTGCAGCAGAGCGGGAACACTGAAAAAAAAAAAAAAAAAAAAAAACTCTCCTGGGGCAGCCAAGGAGGACCACGGTCGTCTTCTTACCTTGTTCATCCACAGCAATGTGTTGGGGCTCTGTTATTAGCTGAGCTGCAGTTTGTGGTTCATGATCGGTTTAAACTTGCTGTGCAGTGGTACACAGAATTCTCAGTTCTGGATAAATCTGTTTTGGGGTCACAGTTCAGTACCTGGCAGCAACATAATATCCCAAATGTTTATGGCTAGATTTCCTTTGAGTTATTTTCAACTGACACAAGCGCAAGTTACAGTTTGTTCCATCTGGTGTAGACGTGGTTCCACCTGAGATACTCGGTACAGTCTCTATTGCATTAAGCAATAAATGGAAACACTTTCACAAGATGATATTCTAATGCAGGGTGGACAAAGAGGACACAATTAAACAAGACCAAAGAACTTAAAAGAGATGCAAGGGACATCACGTCACTGAATCTTCCTACAGGGCCAGACTGCGGTGCTGTTTGTACTGAGGTCAATGGGCAATGCATGGAGAAATATACTTACAGCCAACATATCAATGTTGTTTGACTTCTGATGAGGAAATGCCTCTAGAAAATGAAAGAACACACTTCAGCGAGCAGGGGCGTGACTGATCTTTTCATCAACACGTTCACGCTGCTGTTCGCGGTGTAGCTGCAGTTTTATCAGCGCAAATCAGTCAGACCTGCCCCGTTTGATCACAGTGCTGTCAGCCCTCACAGTCATCTGCGGGAAGAAATCAGAAGATGATGATGCAATTCAGACCATCATGTTATCATGGAAACTGCTGCCGATTGGGAAGGGGATTTTCTATTTAATTACTTTGGGAGCAATGTGGGATCAGCTCAACCTTAGAGGGAAAGGTTGCAATGCATTTATATTTTAGAAATAAAGTTATGTCTTCTTTTTCATAGTGTTGATGTGATTAGTTATGTTACACAAAATTTTCAGAATGAACTTTATAAAATTCTATTACTGTGAAATGTACTTATTTGTAAGGCCTGATTGAGGATATGCATCCACTGAATGGTCAGTTTGTCGCTGCCATTTAGGTGAAAGTGATGATGAAGACTAAAAGCTAACTAAAAATAAAAACCCTAAAAGTTATCAAAAGAGCTGTCTAAAAGTGTGTTTTAAGTGCGTCACTGGAACAACTGTGTGTGTGTGTGCGTGTGTGTGTGTGTGTGTGAGACAGAGGTCTGTGCCAGTGGAAACCGGAGCACCCGGAGGAAACCCACCCAAGCAAAGGGAAAACAGGCAAACTCCCAGGACGCTCTCGCTGTGAGGCAACAGTGCTAACCAGCATGCCGCTGTGCTGCATGTGACCTTCCCTTCCGTCAGTTCCTGCCACAGTCGTCCCAGAAGCCCAGATCACAAGTCTTCTGAGGTCAATACACAGCCTCTCCCTCACCAAGACTCCCGACTACTGGCAGTCTTGCAGCTCCAGGCTAAATTAGTAAGGGATATCGGAGCTGCGTTGCTCCCTGAAGGCGTGACGACTGGGCCCATCTTGACATCAGCCAACTAAGTGCCCTGCTGCCTTGTGGGTAACTCCAGGTAGACAAAGGCTTGGGGGGGCACACTGTGACTGCAAGCTTTTGGGCGGTGATAAGCAGGACTACCGGCAACCTCCGGTCAGCTGATGGTACACTGAGTGGTTGAAAGACCAGATCTCGTTTAAGAAGTACAGTAGCTGTACGGACACACCGAAAACAGCTGCCGCTGATAGTTCCAACGGCAAAGAGGTGCAGGAGACACACATCCATGTCTGCCGCTGATCTCACACCATCTTCTTCCTTTGTGGGCAATGCCTGTTGACTTCACACAGTGTTCTGTTTGTATTATTACCTCATTAATATTGTAAGTAATACAATTTTGAGGTTGAAATTCTTCTCCAAAACTACATAGTGCCCCTTTAAAGGCCTTTATCATACAGTAAAGTGACACTGTTTATCCTTTGCCGCTCTAAAAAAAGATGGCGGCCAGTGGATGATGACGTCTTGATGAGTCACACTGTCATACTGGTACAATTTTGCTCTGTACATAGTTTCTATCAGGCGGCTCTGTTGACATTAGTATTAAATTAATTTCTAATGTATGACTATTAAACAGATTTCCTGTCATATGAACTCAACTGAGTATTTAATCATCAGAAAATTCAACATGAAAAGTAATAGTCTCAAGGCCAAAGCGTGTCCCCCCTTCTTTAAATACAAAGTAAATCCAAAGCTTTTAATATATATAGGACTGTCAACTCATATTGCAAATGGGCCCTCAAAGTGCCCTTTTCAGGACAACTCTATATTGGTTTTTAGACCTGAGTGGTTGCTTATATGAATCACAGAGTCCAGGCCTCAGCTGAAGGTCAGGCATATATAGCGGCTGGATCAAGCATGAGGTCCTCACAACACAGAGCCTTATCATTATTCACTGCCGAGCCACCGGGAGAGCAGTGATGCTAAAACCCCAACATTTATTATGGTTGCCCTTGACGCTCCACACGGCCGCTATAAAGTCATTGAGTGTAATAAAAATGACACCCAGGAACAACACCCATCCGCAACTTTCTGGCCTCGATGCACAGGAGCCCATGCACATTAACATTCGTTCCATTTGAGCGACACTCTCATGTCGAGAAGCACTCTAAAGTGTAATGGTTCAAGGACAAATTCAAACCTTCAACCCTCCTCTTACAGTGTAATCTGCCTGACAACTGGGCCGCCGGGCTGCTGCGCTGCTGTGAGCATGCAAACAAATGGGCGCGAGGCTCACGCATTCGGAAAATAGCCTCCCTCTAATGTCCCATTCGTTCACTCACAGTGGCACTGTGCGTAATGAGCAACGAGCCCAACCACTCAGGTTTAAGAAGAAAAATCTATCTAGCTTCCACTGAGCAACAGTAATCAAAGCGTCGGCTATGAGCTGGGATTTGTTTTTGTGGGAGCAGAACTACGCCAGCAGTGTTTTTTTTTTTTCTCTTTCGCTAACGGAAATATTGACAAGATTCATTTCTGAATGTGAGGCTACGTTAATCCCGTGTCTGAGATGCTATCAGCGGCGACGTTTCATTCTCATCTCTGCAGGATCCTCGACTCTGCTGTGTGGAGATACTCTCTTTAAAAAACTGAAATACAAAATTCTGACTGGCTTAAGGGCACTGGACTGAGGACCAATCTGGAGTTAGAGTTGGTTAAAGTAATATGCTGTGTGTAGCAGGGTTTGAGTAATAATACGAGTTTTGTGGGGGGGGTCTCTTAATTAACTAACCCTAACTCCAATAAAAAAAATAAAGGATAAAGGGGCTGATAGCCAAGCAGATGCGTCCAGAGAGGGAGAGGCTGTTCACGTTGGTTTTACCATCATCAAGTGGACAGCTTCAGGCCTGTCAATACACACCTGAACTTAAATGCATCTCAACACGCGTGTTGTAACCACTTGATATCTGATCTCATGTGCCTGCTCTACATGCAAATATACACCTTCCTCATTGGAAAAAAAAACATGTACATTTATTATCATTCATTTATTATTCATCCCTCCTCCAAAGAAGTAGTCCATATTAGTTGGTGTTTACTGAGGGAAGAAGCACTGTAGATAGGGAGGTAGACTTTTATCGAGATGCACTTTAAACATGAAAAACAGACATTGCCATTTACATATTTTGCAAAGAAACAAACGTGGTAATCTATTGTATTAATGCCGAATTTACAACAAGGCACCAGTGATTCTGAATACGCTGTGACAGGTCACAGAGTTTGTTAAGTTTAAAGGAAAAAAGTAAAACAGTTTGTAAGGGAGTCTGGGATATTGCCATTGCAAGTGACTTGATTATTTGGTCCACACACACACACACACACACACACACACACCCATTTGAATAAGAAAAGGTATGACAGCGCACACCCCAGAGGGAGAGACTTACGTGGTCATTGTCAGTGGTAGCTCCTCTGGTTTCTTTTAACCTCTTTATGTCACAAAAAAATCCTCACAACATTGAGAAATTCATTATTGGTGACTAAAATAATGGTAGTTGTTCATGTATTAGCGCTCCCCACAGGTGTGTGATTTAACTGCTTTCATAGGAACTCGGCTCTCATTGGCTCCCAGGAAACTCAAACCCTGGGGTGTAGTATTATAGTAGCAACTTATTCATCTTAATAATAAGTTGTAAACTTAAACAGTTATGATGGTGTTCTTTTTTCTTTATCATGGAGTATTTGCCAAATCCTCAAAACTGCACTGCCAAACGTTTGTCACCTTGGGGGCAGTAGAGCAACCTGAAACATTGCCACATTATGTTAAAGGGAATGTGTGAGCAAACATCTTTTTAATTCATGTGAAACAGAGCTACAATGGCATTGACTTTTAACTCTGTTTTGGTCTTTTGTTTTGGTCTTTCTCTATCTTTAGTTGCTACAAAGTCAATTACAATGGCCAGCATGTTGGTAATTTTGTTTGCAAGTTTTGTGCTGGAGAGGTAGCGTACGGCAGGCCCGTCGTTCACTGAAAATATCGTTGGACAAAGCCTCTGCCAGATAACAGCACAATGAGTTTGTGGCCTGGAAAGCTAAAATAATCAGCCGAAATAGGCTCAACACTGTAGACCTGAAGGACACTGCTTAGTCTGGTCAATCTACATTCATCAGAATCAGAATTCCTTTATTAATCCTGGAGAAATGTTTGCATCGCAGCAATCAAAGAACATAAATATCGCAATAAACAATAACAATAGTAAAAAATGAATGATATAATAAAAAAGGTAATAAATAGATCATGACTATCAGCAACAACTATAACATTTAAATTCCTTGTTGATATATAGATATTGATCAGTGCAGCTTTAAAGCAACGTATAAATCAGCATTTTTGTGCAATTTGCTGCCCCCACAGTTTCTGAGAGCAACACAACTGTTGGAAATACAAAGTCCAGGGTTAGGATTAGGGTTAGGGTTAAGGCAAATACAAAGTCCATGACAATTTGTCATATATATAATATCAAAATGTGCTTAATGCAAAGCAAAATTTGGTATGTCATGACATTGTTATGTCTAAAAAGAAATTCTGTCAGTAACCATCGGTTTGAATCCCCCACTTTGGTCCCCACAGGATCAAACACTCATTAAATTCCGTCCTCACAAAACTGGGCCACATATAAAAAAGAACTAGGAGCACATCTGTACCCCACTGAAAAGTAAGTGTGGTTCCTGAGGGTGACGTAAAGTTAACAACAGTGACAGACAGGACCGATTCTTCTCTCCTGGAGTTTTCACAGGCTACATTTATAACACAGCACATTTACAGCTCTGAGGAGTAATATAAAGGGAGATTCACCTGCTGAGTGGAGCTGCTTTTTACTTGATGAATGCACTCGTCGTTGGTAAAATGTTGCCTGCGAAGCTTATTGATTTTTGCTTCTGCAGCCTTGGTCCCAGAAGCCCCCGCTGCTCTAAAATCAGGGCAGCGTAACAAAAACGCATGGAAACTAAAACGCCACGGTCCCACAGGAAAACGTGCACAATAATAAAGGGGCGGCAAACAAACCAAAAACACATCCACATCGCAGAGAAGAGCGGTGGGGGGGGCCTTCAGCGCAGGCGCTCACATAGAGCAGATTTCATTTTGGTGGCTGGGAAATAGCTCCTGTAATCCACATTCTCCTCAGCCACATTGCAACAAAGCATTTTTCCATTTCCCAGCGTGATAATGTAGAAGCTCTTGTAATGATATGGAGCAGAAAAGGAGACCCCAAGGTGAGCGCAGGGAAAGCCCATGTATCATAGCCCAGCCGCTATCTTCGCACCCGTTCACGAGCCATCAGGCCCCAGTAAAAATAAATTGCTGCACTTCACAGTTCAGTGGAGGGAAAGAGGCCTTTGTCTGAAGCGTAAAACTCTGCTGGTGACCCAAAGTGCTGCCAGTGGAAGGCGAGCCCACACATGCACATGTATATAGGCATTTAAAAGAACATACATACGCCGTCCTCGACTATTCTTTATCTCTCAGAGTGGATAACTCGATAAATTGTGCCCTGCAACCCAGCCAGTCAGCTGGTCATCCATCCATCCAAAGAGCGGCGATGTCCATGTCAAGATGGCAGCCAGGACTTGTCATTATTTCCATCGCCACCGAATAGAAACCCGTTCTTAACCGTGAGCAAGTGTTCTCCACAACAGAGGGATGTATTTTCACATTTTCCAGGCCAGCATCCCCGTGTTTCACATTCGCTCAGCGCACACACACAATCCAAAAATTGCGGTCGAGCAAAAACACGCTCCACCAGAGCAGTTGGAGGTGCAGTGCCCTGCTGAGGGGCAGTGGCAGGTGTAAATACGCCTGGCTTGTTCGGAGCAGCTGTTTCGAAACTGTTTGTTTTTGGAGCGCGTGAACGCAACAATCGCGCTCAGGTGTGCGACCTAACATGCCGGCTAGCACTGCCAAGAAACTGTGATCCTCCTCCGTCAGCGAGTAGCTTTCCGTGGGGTTAGTTAGTCCTGCGAAAGCAAGTTGACCAACCGCAGGATTTTTTGGATGGAACGAATTGTAACACAGCTGAAATACTAACAAATCATGTGATCATGAAATCTGTTCAGGCAGGGGTCTACAATTCATCTGTAAAAAAAAAAAACGTGTACACATTTAAGCAAATCCAAAGCAGTTAAAACATAAATATTGCGATATCTCAGCGAGGAGGCAATCCTGTAAGAAGGCCCTGGAATTTTAGGCTACCTAAGACGCCTCCTTTTTGTCTTGTTCATGACCTGTATTGGTCTGTTCAGAGCAAAAGCAAAGAAAATGTATATAGAACAGCAGAGTTTTATTCACATAACTCACGCAGCACCCAGCTCAATGTCTTTCACTATCTAGAATCTGGAAAACTGCAGCCTCCAGCTCTACCCGAGGCCGACTGGTGCCCACCTCTCAGCTGCATCTGTCTCCACTGAGTGGCAGTTTCTAAATAGGCGTGTGAAGATCAATAAATAGTAACTGTGAACGGCAAGTAGACGTAGGCTAAATTAACCTGTTTTACCACATTGGTATGAACCCAAACCAAAGAGATTTCTCTGTGGTCTGATGGCAATAAATGAATCAAAAAGACAACGCAATAACAATATCATAATGCCGCCTTGTAAAAAGCCTGAATTCACGTTTTGTTATCTCTGACGACAAACAGTTTGGACTGATCAGGGATATGCTTTGCTGAGACATGTTTCCATGACTTACCAGGTAGTCCAACTTCCTTGCTTGCTTTTACACCATGCATACTCTTTTTTTTGTCCTGTCTCAGTACAGGTAGATGTGTCATCGCACAGCACGATCAGTGATCATTATACCCTTTTCCATTGCTGTTCATGACTGATGTTGTTTTCAATTACATGTGTGCTTTTCCTGCTTAAGAGAGTTTGCAATGAAAAGGGTGTATTTGACAGAGATGAAATCAAAGTGTATGGTTAAAAAAACATTTCCACTGCCTCTCTTTAAAACTGCTCAGTTCCTGTTATTGAAACAGGTTTGATATTCCCCTTGAAGTCCCTTACATCTCCACCCAGTGTTTCTTGGATTTAACATTTCTTCATATTTTTTTCTCCACTTTTCTGCTTTGACTCTGGTATAAACTAGCACTCTTTTTGATGGTCATCCATTTCTTTTTTTTGGCACAGGAACACACAAGAATTCATGTTCCAGTGAGATTTCATCAGCTGCATGTCTAGAAGGATTTTGATCAACATCAACCAAAGCCATGTGTGTGCTGTCAGATCTTTGTAGGTGTTAATAAGCTGCAGACTGATACAATTATATTTGGAAGAAATGCTTTATACAAATTTGAATCATTATTAAAGGGAGTACTTAATAGATTTTTTGTCTTGAAGAATAACAAATATAGAGTAAGTACGTCAAGCGCCAAAGTGATAAATGCCAAATCTATTTGTCCTGATTTTAGCTTGCAGAAGGGGAAAAATAAGAATAATTATTTACATATTGATCCTCATTTGTTTAAGTGCTTAACACGTATGGATTTATCATACAGTGCTAACAATCAATCACCGCAGCAAGCCTAAAATAAAGACTAACAGTCTGGACGCACCGGCTGGCCGTGTGTTGCGTGGCGGCCGGGTTGCCGAGCTGCCGCGGCTCACTCGCATGTTTGTGTTCAAACAGGCTGCGTCGCTGCTGCAGCGCGGCTCCTGCCTCATCCTTCTGTTTACATGGAGTTTGACTTTGATAATAATCAACGAATATGAGGACGTGATTTTCTTTTACCCAGCTGAAAGAGCGAGAAAGCCAGAGGAGGGAAGGAGAGGTAGCGAGGAAAGGAACTGCCCCCTTCATGTCTGTGATGTCTGTGTTTTTGCCTAGACCATTTTCTGTACGTACGATGTCACTTCCTGCCGTGATGTTTTTTTGTTTTGTTTTTTTGCTCAAGGGTGCTACTAGTGGTTGAAAACTCCACAGGGGACCTTCAGGTGGTTTTATTCAAAGGAAAACATCATCATCAATAGTTTTCAAAATGATCTTTACTTGCAAGTGAGATAATGCAGAAAAAAATATTGTTGGTTCGTGAACTTTTGTGTCGAGCTGAAACTTTAAATTCAAAATGCCGACAAATATTAAAATTGAACTGAAATTTAAATGGGCGAGAAACAACTTTTTTAGTTAAAATTCTATGTCAGCACTGTTCCCAGTAGACCTCGCTGTGCACTGTGAAACAGAAACTCTATACATAACTCATTTCTCATTTTTGGTTTGCACTACATTAACTATTTTTGATACCCATATTCATTATTTGTAAATAACAATACACTGCCAGACTGTTTATTATACAATATTATGTTTTTTACGAGTCTATTCTATTTCTTACCTTTTTCTTACTGTTTATACTGTTTATAATACTGTTTATTTTTTGCTATTATTATAGTTTATTGTATTGCTGTGACAAAGACATTTCCCCATTTGCGGGACAAATTAAGGAATTCTGATTTGGAAAAAAAAAAAATGACAGCACCCATGTGTAGACCGGTTCCATATAAACCCAGCTCGCTGCCCCCAGGTAACAACTGGAATAAATGTGGAAATTCTACACAGCGAAAGAAAGTTGATCTGAGAAAACTTTGTTACCAACTGGACAAGGTAATTCAAAACCAGCATTCTTTCTTGTAGATCAGTGAATAACAAAACCTGCCTACTCATTAATGCAACCCAGTGTTTTACTCTCCCTCTTCAGCTGACTGAGACCAGGGCCTCCAGGTCAAACTGGAATCCTTTGCTGTTGTTTGTGCTGGACAGTAGCCAGACTGCTAACAGAAGCGATGTTGCTAACGCAGCGTCTCTGCAACAGCGACGCCAACAGTAACGCCACAGGAAAACAAAATGATAATAACGATTTTTTAAAGCGAACAGCCTGTGGATCGTACGCAGGCACCGAGAGCCTTCAAGTCTCATTCACTGTGACAGAGCGTTTATCTCCATCTCACCGTCACCGGATGGTGAATCGGTGAGATGAGCGCCAGATTGACACGAGGGGGGGACACACCTCCCCTTCCCCCTCTTTCCATTCTGAGGTCTGTGGGAGTCCTGGGTCCCGTTCTTTTTTCCCATTCTCTCTCCGTGGGTTCCTCCGCGCGACAGCTTAATGCCCAGACTGTTGCCGGACCATTACCCAAATCCATCCCCTCAACGTGGCATGCGCAGACCTCACAGACGGCGGGTGCTCGCATCTGAAAGCAGCGTGTTTTTAAAGCCTTCACCGCAGGGCAGTAGGGGCCTTGTGCAACGCCGCCGGAGAGAGAGGCCGTCGGGGGTTTGCGTGGCCGAGGAACGAGATGATGCTCGGAGACAAAAAAAAAAAGTGCCCGGGACAAGCGTCGCGTCTGCTGTCTTAAAACGATTTATTAATACGCATTTCACAAACTGGATCACGCTTTTTTTCCCCCAACATCTCGAGCATCAAATGCTTCCTGAGACGTCTGCACCTCCAGCGTGTCCTCAAAGCGGGCGCTCTCTATATTTAGAGGAGACCAAACGCACCGAGAGAACAAACAGACGGCGCTGCGCTGACAGCAATGTCAGCACAAGAGCGAGCGCGGGTTTTTTTTTTTTTTTGTTTGCTCGTACAAACGATCCTCATTAAGGCGCGCGGGGAGGATGAAGCAAAACGGAGGAGAGCGGCTAAGACGGGGCGGGAAAAGAAAAGGCCCGTCAAGACAATCTCACACAAGCGAGCGGCAACTTAAATTGCCATTTGTTTTCGGAGAAAGGAGTAACGACAAGTTGACAGCACAATCAAAGCACGGCGCCATCGATGGAGAATGCGACCATTACCGTGCGCGCTCAACCGAGCCAAATTGGTTATTTCAATGGCACAATTTCACAGGCAGGCAATGGGAGTGTAATGTAATATCTTAAAAGTACAAGCTATTAGAATACAAACAGCATCCTCACACACCTCTCTGCTCAGCCTCCCCGATGAGCTACAATACATTTGTTATGTATTAAGCTGACTGGCTGCGCACGTTCTTGTACCATTGTTCACTTTTAAACTTGTGTTGTGCTCCACAATGACTGACAAGGACTTCTGGCGTTTGCTCGCGTACTTGCATTCACCACCTCTTGTACCTGAGGCTTATTCCCCTGAATCCGCGGCTCCTCTCAGCTCTGCCGAAAGTTTCTTTTGGTTTTGCGAGCCAGACTCGCTCCTGTCGCGATTGTGTTTCCGTCGCTCTCATCGGGCATTTGTTCCCAGACATCGCAGGCAGCTCAGCAAGCAAACCAGAAAAATCCACTGTTCTTCCCAGCGCCAAACAGCAGACAAGCGAGTCGCAAGCGCAGGAACACAGCGGAGCAAAAACAGCTGATGCAGGGTAAACGCTGGCCTGGCACATTGCAAAGAAGCAAGAAACGTTATCCTAAATGAATGCTCATGCACCGTCTCTGCTGGATGTGTACTGAGCAAAATGTCTGAGATGATATGAAATGTTTTTTTTTTTTTTTAAGCTGTGTTAAAAGGGGGTAGTACTGTGTGTCAATGTTGCGGAGACAGAATTTTGAGAAGTGAAGCTAACATTAATGTTAAGATAACGGCACCAGGCGATCTCCGTTCCTTCCTTTATAACAGCTACTGAAGTTGTTGTAAAATAATCTTATTTCTCAGTAAGCAAAATCTGGCAAAATAAATAAATAAATAAAAGTCTCTGGCAGTGCTCAGCAAATGGAGCGGGTGATATAAAAAACATTAAGAAATGTACTCCTGCACTTTTTATCAAATGCAACGCTCAAATTGTTGATGTTGTTATTTATTTTATTTGTATTATTGTCTTATTTTGAAGGGAACTGAAAGGGAATGTCGTGACCACTGGGGAGATTCCCGGTTTGTGTAAGAGAGCAGAGAAAAACACTGTTGTTCCCAACGCAAATTACATCTTCACCTGCTGTGAATTAATAACCACACACACGTATCGACTTGAGAGTGGAACAGTCGCTGTCGTTTCTCACTCAAGTTCTGTCTTGTAACACAAACACCGAAGCACAGGGGACCAAAAGGACTCCGTAGTTCAATGGGAGATACATGTTTTTTGTGTTTTTTTTTTTGTTTTTGTTGGCCCGGTCAGCTGATCCATTGCAGAAGCTATGTGGACCATCTATGGTATTTATCACCGAGCAGCACGAACAACCCTCACCCCGCATCTGAAGCTGCAGGCGATCCATTGCTGAAGCGCTACACAAAGGATCACTTAGATTATCTAATGAAATCGGCCTCACTTTATAAGACAATACTGAGTTATATCACCCTGTACAAAACACTGGAACTTAGCCAAACTTAAGTCCTTGAAACTCCCTGGCTGATCTCAGAAAAATAGCTAAAGGTTTTCGCTTACTTGTTGTGTAATTATTCACTATTTAAAACTGCAGCGTATCTCAAAGCAATGCATTTAGGCCAAACGTGACAGGCCAAGCTGGTTTCACCCAGAAACTGACGTCCGATCGATGCCCGATGTTTGCTGGCTCACACTGTTGTTCCAAATGTTCTCCAACCTCTGTACTTCCACGCATACTTCACACACTTTCCTCACTCAGTCGCTTGTCAAATTTCCATTCAGGCTGCCATCACTCCTACATGTCACTCCTCTCTGCAGGGTCACAGGGGTTGCGAGCCTCTGTGTTTTTTTTTTTCCTGCATCGAAACAGAGTGACAGTGGAAAGTCTCCATCCATCCACCGGGGCTGCAAGTGAGTGATCTAAAGGTTAAGGTGCACGAATGGCGCAGCTCCAGAGAGGAGGCGAAGAAGCGAAGGACGCGACTTCAAGCCTGATGCCTCCTGACACGCCGGCAGGGCTGCTGTATGGATATGAACCTTCCTATGATGAGACGGAGGAGATAACTCACCGGGGGGGGGGCGAACGAAGAAGGGACAGCTGAGGAGGAATGGCAAGGTCACGCGAAGGAGAAACGTCATTCATACACCTGCGCTGTAATATGCTCTTCCCTGCATGACGCCTCGGCACAGCTATCCCTCATTACATGCCTCCTGATTTTGCCGTTCAGGAAAAGCTCGCCCCTGGTGTTCCTCCAGGTCCGTCCTCAGCACGCACATCAGATGGCCGTAGGAGACTTTTTGTGCAGGGCTTTATTTGCAAGACAGGCTGATACAGTATTTGTGTTTTGTTTTTTTGTTTTTTTTTTGCTTTTTTTGTTCTTTTATAGTCAGTTCTTTGCATTGCTGCCTTAGTTGCCTGTGCTGGCTGGTCCTTTTCTCAACTTGTGTTCAACAGGAAGGACGGGCCGGGAGTGGGAGCAGGGAGTCTGCTGAGCTGGGTGCATGGATGGGGAGTGGGTCATCCTGAGTGTGCTGGGACCAGAGGACCCCACATGGCAGGGGATGTGGTAATCAGGGTCCAATCCCTAAAACTACAGAGCCCCATGAGATGGCAAAACCTACAGCCAGTTCTTGTCAGAAAAAGAACTACCACTACAAAACTACAGATATTTCCTGCAACTGTAGCGGTTGACGTAGTTGTCACCGCTTCAAACAAAGAAGTGGGGGAAAGTAGAATAAAGAATGAAAAGTCTGAGGAGGAGGACTTTCATTAAAGAGACCACTGATCACGCCCAGTGTGAAACCAGAAGTCAGCAGTAAGTTATTGTAACTTTCTTGTGTAACTTATGTAGTTGCACAAGCTACATTAGTAACTGCACTTACAGAAGTAACAGTTATTTTGAGGCAAACCACAATGTTTTCCTGAACCCAACCAGGTGGTTTTGGTGCGTAACGGGGGGAAACTCTGTCTGTCTTTGTTAGACACAATACCGGCGTTGGTATCATGGCTAACGCTCAACTCAAGTGAGGCTGCAGGGTCATGACATCATCATACCGGCGTCTCACCACAGCTTTAATGTTCGTGTCTGTAGAATATGTCACAGACATGAACAGAATGCATACAACAGATGAAGGGCAGTTTTTTTTTTTTTGCTGGGAACTCTTTTTTTTCTTTCCCTCTTCCACTTTTCCCACCTTTTCTTATCTATGGAAAATAATCAAAGCAAAACTCAAAAATGTAACCTAACCTAACCAAACTGCAAGCGTAAAAAGGAGGTCCGGTGCACCTGTCGCTGGTAAGCTGGGCTGCAACTGTCACGCTGTTTTGTATATTGTGTTTTATATGTGTTCATGTTTTAAAGGCACGTCGCCTGATGACTGGGGTGCTGAATATGAACAGTACATGTCCAATTTGATGTGCAGAGAGATGCACAGATATGTGTCAAAGGCTCGATACATGACATATTGCCGAACGGAAGCTGACGAAAGGTTCCTTTCAGTCAGAAAAGCCTGAAACTGATGGTACAGCACACCTGCGTGTCACCGTGCGCTAGGATTTAGGTGTGTTAGCACATCGGTCGTGACACCTTAGTGCATTTCTAGAAGTACTAATTGGATGGAAGTGTCGGGGGGGAAACATTGGTGATAATGAGATGGCTCGTAGGGCTCTGTCATGGCTGACAGGCAGATGATTTGGTTTACCTGCGGCATTAAAAAGAAGAAAAACAGTAAGTCGAGGTTTGCTCCCTCGTGACAGGACTCCTAAAGCGAGCGCATGAATGTCACAAAACTGCACAAGCATACATAAGTAAATCAAGGACTTAGCGGCATAAAACCACATGTCTTCCTTTTCTCTGCTCTCTCTAACACGTTCTCCATCTTTCTTTCACTCTCTCTCCTTTCAGCGAAGCAATTAACAGCTAGCATCTTAGCTGACGAAGTCACGGCTAATTTGAGCTTCGGCTGAGCTGCTGCAAATGATCGGGCTGCATTCAGATGTCCCCTCACCATGCAGATGTTAGGATGCAGGTGCTCACACGCAGATTATAATTTGGTGAAGGGAAATCTTTTGAATCAAGGCCATTAGCGAGCTACACCCATCCTGAATTTGTTCATAATTTAGCTTGATTGTTGATTACAATGATGACTTCTTCAAAAACCCTTGATTGAATTATTGTTATTTTTTTTTTTTTAAGGATTAAGTCATTCTTGAGAAGTTAGCATTCGTGTGCCCAGACTGATTAGAATTCATTCCAGTGAGCTGCTGTTTGGTGTTTGTAGCGAGCATGACTGGATTATAAACAAGGCAAAGGTTTCTGGGCCCAGACTCTGGAGGCACAGGAGCTCCAGGGAATTGGGTTTAATTTCAAATACGTTGTATTGAAAATGCACCGCTAAAACTGCAACGAGCAGGTTCTCTCTTACAAACTCATCTTGCGTGTCTGTGTAGATACTTCATGTTAATTTGATTAAATACAATTAAAGGTATGGAAGGTAACAGAGGACCAGTAACATCCCTGGTTCAAATCTGTGCAGGGAGCTTTGCTGTATGTCCTCCCCCTGTCTCTCTCTCCCCCCAAAATACTAAATAAAAACAATTAAATACATCCTTCACTCATCACATAGAAGATAAATGTCCCACGCTTCAATACACAAAGCAATGTTACAGGCCCAAACAAGAGTTACGTGGTAACTGGTAGAGTCTCTGACAATTTTTGAGGGAAAAAAAAAAAAAGTTTCTGTCATCCTGTCTGTCCTACTGACACTTGGTCACAATTCTGCCAGAATAACGCGTCCGTCCCCGGCAGCAGAGCCAGCCGGCTCACGCAGTAGAATGATTTGATGATTTAGAGCAAAAACTCCTGACCAAGACTTCAGTGAGCTCCCTGCCCCGCCAGAAGCTTGTGGATGGCTATCACAAGCACCTGACTGAGGTGAAAATGGCCAGCGGATTAGGGTATGTATATTATTGATCCGGCAGATTTGTTCCCATTTTCAGAAAACCTGTAGTAAATTAATTACTGATCCAAACTTCATGATTGTCAATGTAAAATGTAACGTGGAGAAAGATTTACTGTTCCACTGTCAGTGGGAGTGCCCAAGAATCAAGGACCTTTGGAAAGATGTGCTGTATATACCATCACAAATTGGATCTGAAAAACTACAGATATGCATCCCAGGACTGTTCCCGAAGTCACTGAATATTAATAAGATCACGAAGAAAATGATAACATACTGTTTACTCCAAGTTAAAAAATACAAGTGCTCTGTTTTTAAAAAAACCCAGACGAAACAAATGTTAATAAGCACACCCATTGAAACTGCCCTTTAATGCGGGAATCATCCAGAAATACTCCGCCCTGCCGTCTGCGTGAAAGGTAAATACCTCCTCTCCCAATTTTTTGCTGATGTTTTGGTGATGTCTCCATCCACACATAAAGAAAAAACGCTTTATGCATCGACCCTTGGCTGATAATAAAGCAACGTTTTGACGTACGCCCCTTTGGCTCCTTCGCCTTCACGTACTAGTTTAGGATGTTGAAACCCCACAAAAAAAGATTAAAAAAAAATGAAAACCTCACAACAACCCGAACAGGAATCAGAGGAAGACATTTACCGTCGGCCTCTCTGCTCCCAACAGCAGATGTTACGCTCTCAACACATTCCAAATAGCTGCGGGGCAAGACTGCAGCAGAGTGATTCCTCGGCACCACAACAGTTGCGTTCGGGCCTCTGAACATTTATTACTGCACAGTGAGTTAGGGATGATGTCGTCTTCAGCGCCGCGAGCGCCACAAACAAAGTGCAGTTCACCTTTTGTATTGGGGTCGAGGCAGAAATCCCGGCGATGGATATTTGGCCAGATGAAGTGATGTGACACTTTTTTTTTAAAGATGGATTTGGGTCAGAGAGCTGGGGAGTTTTGCAAGATGATACCAGTGTGCCTTTTTTTTCAAAGCTGGCATATGCCGCGAACAGATTTAGACATTTTGATTCTGATAACATTTGCCCTTGTGTGTGTGTGTGCAGGGATTTGTGTTCCTGACATCTGCAACAGCTTTCAGGCCTTCGTGTGGGGTTATAACTCTCGACCGAACACCGTTTAATTACAACAAATATTGCTTGTTTTCATTTTCATTAAGTTGCGCTTATTGGCAGCTAAAATGCCATTACTGAGCTGCCATTTCAATCTCGAGAGCACCAGTTTCCCTCTTTTATAGAAACATTTCTTACTTCCATTACTCTCAGACATCTGCTGTGGGCATGACTCAGTTAAAAACCGCGTAAGCAGATTTCATGCAGCTCAACTCAGGGAGTGTAAAGTTGCGGTAATTAACATTAAAGTAATAAAACAAGGAGAAGGACAAACCATATAATTAACAACGCGATCGGATGGATATGCAGCGTAGATGTTGCTCCACGAGTCGATGCTTTGGCAACAGCGTGCCTTCTTCAGGGAAGCACAGCAACATCTTATTTATAATCTGCGAGTGAAATGGCTGTACGAGATAGTCAGTGGTAAAAAAAAAAAAAAGAAAAGAAAAGCATACTGGCAGGCACAATGTTGCTGAATCATCAGCTTGTGTAATTCAATATATGCAGCATGTTCTTGACTGTAAAGTTCAGCTGGTTCTCGTTCAAGTTTTTTACAGGCATTAAACAAGAGTATGACTTTGTGCAAAATACATACCACATATAGTAATTCTATACAGTATGTAGTATGTACAGTATACTGTGTCAGTTGTTACATTTAACAGAAACGTTTTTTAGTTCCGTTATTTTTGGAGCTGTTTTACCACCTCCACAATGTTTTTTTGATTTCTTTTTTCCAGCTGTGAGCAGTTTCGATATTCCAATTGTGCACTGAATTGTCAGGGAATAGTCACGTATCATATGCATTCCGTTGGCGTTGCACTACGGACGTAGACTGAGAACTGGATGCAGCGTTGAAATGTATTCCCCATGAAAGCTGCTCAGTGCAAAATGACGCCTGAAAAGTTGTTTTTCCAAATTACCCCGATCTTCTGATTCAGCCCCTCAGACAAATTTGATTAGGGATAAAATGATTTAACTGTGCAGCTCCTTTTCTGACAAAGTTTATCAGACTGAGTGGATCAAACTTTGATGGTGAAACAAGTCACTGTGCCGAAGTGTATATAAAATGTATATACGGTTCTAAAGCCACTTTTTTTTTTTTTTTAACAATATAAGCTTATGGGAAAAAGTCTGTTTGGGCTTTTTTGGATCACATGATGCAGCTACACATTCTGGCCCATATGTCAAATTGACTTCAAAGACTGACACCCATCCCAGGGACTTCAACATACTACACAGTAAAAATCACAAGGGAACGGATTAAACTTTTCTTTATGTTTTTGTTTTCTTAATATTCTACATAAAACATTACTACAATCAACCTCCACTCATAAGTTGGGGAGACGTTTGACAAAAATATAAAAATGTCAACCAAATGGTGATGCTACATGAGAGGTCAAGTAGTGACGGAAGTCAGTGGGATTCATCCTCTGGGGAGCATGAGTGAAGATTACCTTCATACCAGACAGTCTATTGGATGTTTTACTTGTACAAGTGATCACTTTGAGCTGCTGGTGGAGCCAGATGAAATGTCAATGGATCTTGAGATTCATCCTCAGAGCAACATGGATGTCTGTAACAAATGGAAAAGCTTGGTGTTTGAAGCCCTGACAAAGGCATAGTGGTGAAAGAATATTGGCTTCGTTTAATCATTCAGCCTCTATAATAAAGGCTTTATGATCCTTTCTCATTTGACCAATTTTCTTATATATTTGGCTTTCCTGAGTTGCCTCACACAGTGTTTGTCTGCCCTGTATTACATGAAGCAACCAGTCATTTATTTTCCTTTTCCAGCTTTTGTCATCGTGTTGATGCTTTGTTGAATGTAGGTGTTTTTTTATATTTCCCGTGTATGTTCAATATCAAATGCTTAACTTGGCATAACATCCAAATGCACTTGTTCAGACTCTACCTTCACTGATACCGAGCCAGCACCTGTTTAAGTCGGTGATGCAAAGCTCAGAAGTTTGTTCCTTGAACATCAGTAGGATCCGAGCCCAGGAACTGCCATCGTGTCAGAGGCATCCCTCGTCAAATTAACAAAATTACTACGACGGGAAAAAACAAAACAGCTATTTACGTGCAAGTCAGCTTCTTAGGAAGTAAGCAAACTCTAATTAAATCAATCAACACCAATCCCGTTGATTGAATCAGTGGCTGAGCTGTGATAGAAAATAATTAGATCAGTTTCCTGGGAGCAGTTGTTCCTTAGATACCCGTCAACAGCAAAGACACTTAACCTTATTGCCATGTTTTATTCCTTTCTTAGTTCATAGATCATAATATTTCAGTGACTTGCACAATCCTGACAGTCCAGAGTGTTGGGACACACTACATCATCAAACAATAGAGAAGCCTACTTGTTAATCCAAAATCCGAACAGCAGAGAACAAGAACAATGAAGTTCCACCTGAAACTCCATCAGTTCAGCTAATCTTACCTAGATGTGAAATTTGTCAAACTCTAAACTTTTGGTTCCCATTGGACAAGATACACAGGAACTTAACAAAGCAACCAGTGGAAAACACTGGTTTTGGTCCCAATAAAGGCATATTGGAGAGGTCCGGTAGGCACGGTGATAAGATCTATTTTCTTGGATGAAAAAGAAAGTCCTTTGGTGGATCGTTTTACAGTAGTCAGTTGGGAGAGAAAAATCGTGTTCGAGTAAAATTTTATCTAGCTGTGTGTTAAACCGCTCAGTGAACTACATCCTCTTGCGCTACACATATGGCACCGACAGCAACATGGCCACTGCCTTGACACAGGAAAAGTACTAACAAAGATGAAAATCACCATGAAACTGCTCATATTGACATCTGCAGTCACGTGAAAGTAGGGTTGGTCAGTCCTGCGAGCTGCTAATGTACAGGAGCAGCTCACCAACGTTTAAGTTACGTGTTTTGGTGACAGTTCAATGAGCCGACATCACAAATGCAGCTGTTGGCTCTGTAGTCTTTATAATTATGTCATTATGTCATTAAGTTTTATACAAACCTCAAAATTTCCATAAGTTGAAAAATGATCTTTTAAAATAACAAAAAATCTTCCAAAAATTCCAAAATTAGAAGGGGCGTGACTTCAGCCCTCTATCACAGGGGACTAACACGCTGTTCTCTTGCACAGCTCAAGGAGGAAAATCGAGAAGACAAGAGACAAGTGCTCTTGCACCAGGACAATGCTTCCAAGTCCACAGTGGGGATGGCTGCCTTCCAGTAATGTGGATTTGAACTCGTCCTCCACCTGCCCTTTTGTCCTCATTTGGCACCCTTAGACTATGAACTCTCTCCCGAAATGAGGAAGGAGCTCAGCGGTCACCATTTTGACAGTGATGATGTTGTTGTCGCTGCTGTGGACCGCTTTTCGGAGGTCGAATATGCCAACCTCTGCAAATTGCTTAATTGCACTTTCGGGATTGAGGCTCCGTCCCCAGTTAAGAGTACAGAGCAGCACTGAACATGCTGGTCACCCAGAATTAGCCGCTAATAAGGGATTCCGAAAATACACTCACCGTTTGGATGAATTTAGCTGGTGACAAAAATTAGCCGGTGGAAAAATTGGCCACCTGTTAAATCCAAAACAAACAGAAGGCAGCATATCACAAGCATAACTGCTAACTGTTGCTAACTGAAGCTGAGCTAGCTAACTTGTGTTGTTTACCATTCAATTTCTTCCTCTTGAGCTACAGTGTGGCTAGAGGGTAGCTGGTTGGCATGCTAGTAGATATCCCTGCAACACAAAACAAGGCATCTTCTAGATCAGACCAAAACATGTGTTTATGTTTTTTCACATTGGCAACTGTCTACTTTTAGAAATTGTTTCTCTGCCACCACATTATTCTAGGAACAGGAAAGAGTATCTTTGCGAAATTAGAAACACAAACTTCATTAAAATCTTCACCTCTGTGTTTAAAATCCCATTTCAGTATGAAAAGATTATGATTTGTTATCATCAAACAGCACAAATAGGAGGTGACCTTTGTCCTAAATCATGCTGCAGTCTCGGTTGCACTGCATTAAAAACTCCTTTATGAGATATTTTTGTCAAAAAAATAATCCTGACCATCGACGTGCATGTGTTTAAGGCTGCGGAAGTGTAGCGTTAGTGTGCACCAGGGTGCTATCAGAATAAAGGGCTAGGGCAATTGTCCCCTCTGCTGCCACGTCATACACACCATTGTATCACACATGGGGCATTAAAATGGATCCGAGATGAACTCCCCCATGCTGCCGAGCAGCTCCTGTGTCTTTTAGTCCATGTGGTAATCCTTTATGTCCTTTTTTTCTTTTCTCATTTAATTGTGTTGGTGCTCAGAGACATGGAGAAAGTAGATCATGTCAGGCCGGATTAGCATGATTCATTTGAAATTTTTGTTTCAGCTAATTAAATGCTATGGCGTCCCTTATTTCTCATATACCGCTGATGGAGAATGGGGGTGGGGGTGGAGGGGGGTGGGAAGGGACTGCCTCTATCATCATTTCACCTGGGACCAAGTAAAGATGACAAGTGGGGGAGGAAGAGATAGCGAGCAGGCTGAGGACGGGGGAAGAGGACAGAGGAAAACAAACCTGCATGATGCGTCTGCTGGACTTCCCAGCAAAATGTCCATGCTAAGAATGCTAAGACGCTACACTTGCTGTCCTTTGAGGAGCAGGACAAAACAACTCGGGCTACCAAATTACAGAATTTCTGTCACCTTAAATGAGCTCCCTGAGGTTGATGTTAGATTACAAGGTACAAGGTCATTTATTTGTCATTACACAACACAAGGTTGCATACGTGCATCTTTTGAATCCAAACTCTTGGTCCAGAGGGTCAGATTGGATGGTTAAAAGACGCTGTGGGCTGTGGTGGTCTCGAAGTCCACAGCACTTAATCCAAAACGCCCGCTTTATTCTCCAATGGTGATGACAGTAGTTCTACCATGGGCAGATTTTGTTTCAGAGAGAAAGCTGAAAAAATGACGTCCACGAAAAGCAAAAAAAATAGCAAAATATGGAGGAGCTGCCGACTGCTGCATCTCCCTGCCCTGAATTTCTAGTTTCTTTATCAAGTAGCTCTTCCCCGCAGCAGAAATGTTTGCGTGACAAGTGGCAGGGGCGAAATGAACTAAATGGATGACAGCTGAAGTCCACGCAGCAGCTTCAGTGTCAGGGTGTTGGTGTTGTGCTGGCTGCCTGACTATCACGCTGTCATGACAAACTGCGTAAACACTTGAGTAAATCCCAGCCACCGTCAGTCACACCTGTGCTTATTATCTTGCGTGGCCTGGCCTCCTCCGGGTCACCGCGGCGGCGGGGAGGACGTGCGGCTCGAGCACCACTTGCGGATGCCTCGGCCTGCACTTGGATCCACACACTTTACATATGATTTGTGTCGCGTATCACCTCAATGCCGTCCCTGCGTCCCTGGTATCATTTAAATATCGCTCTCGGCTTTGGCACCGACAGCTAATGTGAGCTAATGTCACCTTGCTGACCTAATGGCATGTTCAAACCGCCCAGCCCAAATCTGTTTTTTGGCCATATCCAGATTGATTTCTAAGATAATCTGGACAGAAAAAAACAAACAAACAAACAAACAAAAAAACCCATGGAATCCAAATTTTGCAAAAAAAGAAAAAATCCACATTTGGAGGAAGTTTGAAATTAGATTCCGCCAGCGATACGGAAGACAACACAGAGAACAA
>JARJLU010000281.1:0-58322 GCA_030272975.1 Sparidentex hasta
AGAGAGAGAGAGAGAGAGAGAGAGAGAGAGAGAGAGAGAGAGAGAGAGAGAGAGAGAGAGAGAGAGAGAGGGAGGGAGGAAGGAGAGAAAGAGGAGAGATGATGGGATGATGGGGGGAGGGACAGATGGAGCAGAGAAGGAGAGCGAGACGTACAACCAACTGTGGGCCCAAATCAGCGACGGGGCCCGGAGAGACTGGGAAGGGGGAAAAAAAAGAGAAAAAAATCCCTGAGACCACACTGCCCTCTTGCTTTTCTTCTGCTCTCTCCCTCCTGGACTGACTGATCGACCGACTGCGTCTGCACCCCGGCTAATCTCCAATCCTCTTTGACTGCCGTCTGGCAGGCCGTTTTCCATCTCTATACAGCTGCAGTTGCCGGAGAAAACTGTGCATCTGGATCTACAGTGCATCCCCCCCCCCCAACATGCACTGACCTTAACCTATTCTAAAGTCTCCCTGTTGACACACACATGCAGACACACAGAGCAGCTATCCTCATTTAACACCTGCTTTGTGTCCAGATAGAGGCAGTCTTCAGTGAGGTGCTAATATTAGCATGCTTTGACGGTGAGAGCCTTTAGCAGGCAGACAAAGGCTCACACACCCCTGCACTCACACATGTGCATAGTGAGGCATGCACACACACACACACACACACACACACACACACACACACTCATGCACAGCTTCCTACCTACCTTCCAAGTGGGAAGGTGCAGAAAGACACCAACTATGAACAAACTGAGAAAGTCATTAAGAGGAGGGTTTTCATGGCTATGAAATGCAAATACTTTGATTAATCCTCGTGCATGACTCCATCCGCACGCTGACGGCTGAACTTTGCATCCAGGTAAATGACAGCTCATCCATTGATTTACCGATCCCATTTCACCCTCTTCAAGCATTCGTTATATGCTGGTAATGGCCAGGAATCAGCCTGGCGAGCCAAGTAGTACATCAAGAGAGACCCAGATCTGTCACACTAGCCCACGCATTCGTGAAAACAGCAGCAGGACTGCAAATAAGCACACAGCACCGGGCCTGCAGAGCCAGAGATCCAGAAAACAAACATACAGTGTCAAGGCTGAGAGAGAGAGAGAGTGTGTGTGTGTGTGTGTGTGTGTGTGTGTGTGTGTGTGTGTGTGTGTGTGTGTGTGAGAGAGAGAGAGAGAGAGAGAGAGCACACTGAGCAGGGCAGGGTGACATGCCAGACACACTCGCAGGATGGCTTAAGCAGCATTGTTGGCCAGTGTGACTGATTGACAGCTGTCGCATCTGACTGATGGGACGAAGAGGGCAGGCGTTCATGGGGTCATGAGGGTTTGCCGCTATGGCAACAGTAATGATGAAAATAAAGGTTCAGGAAGAAGACGTAGTGCTACTGTCATAGAGTTAGACTGAATGACTGCATATCTGTAGTTATTGTTTTTAATGAGCATTTGAAACATTTAATTCCTCTGTTTTTGTTTTCTAGAGGAAACCTACTTAAACTGTCGAATCTCAAATTTCTGACTCTGACATAGCAAAATAAAATCATGAAAAAAAAACAACAAAGAACAATAAAAAGAAAAGAACAATCACAGTGCAAGAAAAGCCTGCAAAAACGTGCAGTACTGTCACTTTAGTATTGTGGTAAATGCTTGGAAGCAGTTACAGTAAATGCTGACATTTCTAGATTTGAAGACGATAAAAATGGGAGAGCAAAGTCGAGAAAACAAGTGGGGAAATCTACAAAATGGAGTAAAATAAAAAGTCTGGTGGTTAGGGTTACGGTTAGTGCGTGCACGCACACACACACACACACAAACACACACGGAAAAAGGAACAATATTTGTATATCTGTTACAGAGAAAAAAGAGGAAATTAGGGGAAAACTGAAGGAGCAGACAGACCGCATCATACCCTACACAGCTCTAACTTTGTGCTCTGGTTTGGATTAATGCATCATGCCACACTCACACACTCACACACTCTCACACGTGTGCACGCACACACAGTCACTAACAAAAACACATAAGTGTACGTGTCACTTTAGGATCGCCTCATATGTTTTAAAATCTCTTGTTTCATTTTTTCAATCATTTGCCAAGTCACCAAATCTTCACCTCCAACAGCTGTACACTTCACAAACGTAACCAACAGGGGGCAGTCTTTTGCTCCTCTACCTATTACCTCAGCTGCACACACACACACACACACACACACACACACACACACACACATCCTGACAGACTGGGAGGCAGGCGACTGGCAGGCCTCAGTATACTCTTCGTATACACCACATGAAGGCTAATACATGCATGCTGCTGCTGCTGCTGCTGCACTGGGAGCTCTCAATGCTGCGGATCCAGCAGAGACAGGCCGGCTTTATAACCACACATCAGCCAGGAGGTTAACAGCAAAAGAGAGGAATTTACTACGTTTCTTATCACGAAGAGAGTGGAAGAAATAGGAGTTCTCTTTGATATGAGAGGACACGTGTAGAGGGAAGGGACTGAGCAGTGGATAGTTGCTGGGATTGATTTTCAGAGGATTTCATTAAAAAAAAACACACAAAAAATTTTTTTATTTATTCAAAATTTGACATGAGAAGAGATTCCTTTTGAAATAAATGAGTAAAGTAGTGAATCCAATAAATCTTGTCTAAAAAGCCGAGCCAATGCCATGCTGTGCAATCCGAACAATCCTCTGTGTGTTGCTGTAATTGTTCAGTAGATTTCCCGTTCCTCCATGAGTGTCACAATATTTCACACGTCAGATAGTATGACAGCAGTAGCTTCCACGCAGTCTGCGTCTGCCCATTGGAAATATTATGACAATAATTGTTCACGGTGACAACTGATTTCACTGCCTGTAAACGGACTGGGGTGCTGCCGTCTGGGGCTGGCGTTCACATTTCAAACTCTTCTGTCTTTTGTGCCTGATACTTCTCACCACGGCTATCTGCCGTCGCACAAACAACGCGCTGGAAGCGGCCGAAACTTCTTCCACTCGACCATCAGCATGAATGAGGTCACCGCTGAGCAAATAATAAAACACCACCTCACAATGAAACTGAACTGGTGCTTCAGACGATGAGCGAGGTTGATGTCAGTCCATCCTCTGATCGCTACCTGCCTGCTACACACGGACCAACACCACCTGACATCACACACACTGACGAGCATCCAACAGGTCGAAACACACACACAAACCCAAAGATTTGGAACTTTTAGTAACGATCTGATTAGAGCTTGAACCATACTACAATTTTGAGACTGGGTAGTAAAAAAATTCTGATATGGACATATCAGCCAATATTATCATTTACACAGAGTATTTACATATTTTTTTGAATGTTCCCGCCAATGTGGTCATCAAGCATTTACATGTAATGGAGGCAATAAACCTTATTGGCACTATATCAGTAAACTTCACAGTGAATTAAATAGATATAAATTATGGTATTATTATATAAGTATATCTTTCTAGGTAAAACACATATAACAGACATATCAACCAATTGATGTGTCGGTTGGGCTCTGAACTCTGAAATACCATCCAATCAGAGTTGTCTAGGCTTATAATACATTGTCACTTTATCATTTCATCATAATACCAGAATGCTAATAATTACAGATGTATTAACTGGTGGATTTGCCGATTTGCTGATTGTCAGAAAACGTATGGCAGTAAATTAGCCTAATAAACCACAAAATACCAAAAATGTTCCAGCTGCAGCTTCTCACTGATGGAAAACTGAATAGGTTTATGCAGGTGGTCAAACAAAACAAGTAATCTGAAGACACTTTGGGCTTTGGGAAACTCTGACAGTTATCACTATGCTCTGACATCTGATGGACCAAACAATCCATTATTTCACGAAACAGATTAGACTTTTTTCTGTGAAGGGCCAAAACTTAAACTTAATGTTGGACCATGGTACAAAAGTTAACACATATTGTGCTATAGTTTTACCATGTAATACTGTACGATATGGAAGCCTTGAAGACAAGTAAGAAAAAAATAAATAATCTGTCTTCTAAGTTTGATCTGATCTCTTTTGTCTTGAGTTTATGACTCAAAAACTAAATAAAAAAAAAATATATACAAATAAAAAAGTTTTGCTATGATAGTTTTTCTGATTTCCTCAATTCTTTCTCTCCTGTCTCCCAAGCTCCCTCGATTACTGACTGCCTGCTTCAAATGTCCCTCTTCCCTCTGTGCTTTAGATCATGAAAATAATGTCTAATTTGGAATGCTATGTATTAAAAGAGCATTTTTATCAAATAAATAAATACAAATCATTTTTAAAAAGACAGTGTAAACTGTGATTCATTTAATTTTTGCTAGACACATTTGGGGGTGCTAAACAATATCTTATGGCTGGCTGACTTAGGCCCCTGGGCCCCATTTTGGTCAACATTGTTTTAAATAATAATTGAAGAAATTTAAAGAGATATTTTTAAACTAAAATATGCAGATAAATATAAGTTCATGTAAATCTGAAGGAAACACTGAAGACATCTTTTAAAACAATATTTTATCATGTAAAAACTTCACAGTTAACACTTGTAATATTTCCATATAGACCCATAAATATCAGCTTCAATATCAGTCTAGCCCAAAGATTAACTGATAATGTACAAACACACACATGTCATAGACAACACACTGGCATCACCGAGCCAAAAGTGGAAACCAGAGCTTTCTCTGCTCCTGCTCCGTCAGCAAACAGCCTCGATTTGTTATTGACCATGTGGAGCGTATACTATCTTATGTTGGCAGGCTTTTCTTTCTTTCTTTTTTTTTTTTTTTTTAGTTTAACTGCTACAGTAACATTGTATTGTATTGATCCAGCTGTGCAGAGCGCCATGCGTACCTCAGGGAAAGCTAGGAGGTTGTACAGTTATCTCCCGGGGTGTAATTCTCAACTATACAACCTACTACCTCAACCTGGGAGCAAGCAGACCTGGACACCAGGGCTTAATGGCTCTGGGAAAATCAGAGGACACTTGAACCAGAGAGGGAAGTCCCTCCAAAAAGTTGTACATGCTAACTGGATGCACTTTTTCCTCGAACTGCTTTTATCCCGTCTCAAAGCAATTATAACATTTTAAGAGCTGCCCTGGCAGTGCAACTGTGTATCTTAGATACAGTCTCTATACACAAAGCAGATAAACAGGTCTGACTCCAAAGCGACTCCAAACTCTCTACGTCACTGACCCCGAAACACACAAACGAACCCTGCCCACCCCCCCACACGATGATCAGATTTTCTCCCTTAAACAAAAGGCTCACAGTTGCTCATTTCAAACTGCTAACACGGGAGGTTATGGCTGTTTGTGAGGAAACAAGCATTACAACTGTCATCCGTACGTATTCTCTAATTAGGTTGTCGTCTACTTCATTAACACTAGAAAGGCCGAGCTGCAGCTAATTGCTGCTGAGTAAAATAGCCGCCTCTTTAGGAGTTTTCTACAGACCAACATTTGAAATACACACAAAGGAATTGTAGCTCTAATTAGAGTTTCTTTTTTAATTGACTCTTTGTTGGATTTGTCTTAAACCTTCAAGGTCCAGTTAGATTATGGACTGAACTGCATGTAAAATGTCAAAGACCCCTGGAAGACCAAGACCCAACTTTTCCAAACTTCTTGGGTTGGTTAAGAGATTTCTGAGTTAGATGTATTTAAACTTGCTTGAATTATTTATTTTTTTTCATAGTTTTGTTTATGAGTTGAGAAACGTGTTCAAGAATGTAGAGATTTAATTTTAAAACCGATCTCATCCGAGGAGAGAGGGAAGGATCTAGGCCAGGACCACTTTCTTGATCAGAAGGAAGCAGTACTGCTGCTAGCTGTGACAGGGAAATGGTTAACAGAGTTGGTGAGAGCTGGTGAGCAGCCCCCGCTGTATTTTGCTGATGCTGCTCAGGTCGTTGGAGCTGCACAGACGCAGACCTGTAGATACAAGCTTGTGGTGTCAGTTAACACAAGTTCGGATCTACGGGTTTGGGGCCGTGAGCAGATGACTTCATACCTCCATCAGCATGGCGAGACCTTTTGTGCTTTATCTCTCAAGAATCCTTTCTAATGGCAGTAAATAAGTGCAAGTTAGAGTCTATCAATTTAAAACTAAATGCTCAGCCCTTAACACCACGTATTGCTGAAAATTAGAAGCAAATAATTAGCCTAATATTCAACAAAAATGATGATATCTCCTTTATCAAAAACTTGGGAGGAAAAAAAATCAGTTTATCAAGTTCAAAGGAAAAAGAGTTTGAGCCCAGAATAAGGTGAACTACAGACTGTAAATCTTATGGACAAAAAAAATAAAATAAAAACTTTGTTAAAAAAAAAAAAAAAAAAAAAAATGAACTGAAAGAAGAAATTCCCTGCACTTACAAAATGTTATCCACAAAATTGTGGGTGGTCACATTTCCTTCAATCTCTTCAGCGAGTTTCCACAAAACTCCTGATCTCATTTTGATCCCACAATGCACAGCATCATTTCTGTACGGTACACATTGGACTTTGTGTTGCACTTAGTCATTTGCTTACAGATTATTACTATGCCAACACTTGCACATCACTTGAGAGGGAGTCGTTCCAGTGAGTGATAGGCGGAAAAAATCCAAGTGGCATTTTAAGAGGCATGTGGCTGGGCTCAAATGAGACGCAAGTAATCTAAAATGTTGAAAATAAATTGCAGGAAAAATTGCTCTCGTAAAACACTGTGATGGAGTTTTTGCTTCATTAATACCTGTGGATATTTAACAGGGCTCCGTGACGACATAACCATGCCTGACTGTACGGTAAACGCTGCAGGAATAATGTGAATTGTCTCCAAACGATTTAAATGACCTCAGATGGCGTGCTAGATTTGCGATGCTGTTCTGGTCACTTGATGTTCACGTTGTGTTTGAATACATACAGCTTGAATCTTATCAATGCTTTGTGTTTTAAAGAAATAAACTGACGGGGTGAAGAATCAGGGCACGGTTCTGGATTTCTTAATTCTCTCATGAATGTATAAATCCATTCGTTAAAATAAATGACAGCAAGAACGACTATTTTACTGAGGTGATAAACGCCACAAAGAAAAATATGGTCATTTTTCACAAATGTCAGAGTGCTCAAACTGATCGCTCACTTTACATTGCAAACGTTTCACTGCAGGTAAAAAAAGCCACAGTCGACGCTAGAGCACATAAAGTTCAAATCTGTTTCAGCACATTCCTGACTGATGTGAATAGAGTCGTCGCTCTGCAACACAAGCAACAAAATAAAACTTGCAAAACTTGGGAGCTGAAAAAAGAGAGTGAGTGGTCGAATTTCAACTTTCAGACTCCATCTGAAGTTCTTTCTCCTTCCCTTCCCTCTGCCTGAATTTAAATGAGACGTCTGACTTTGAAGCTGTTGCCAAGTTGCTTAAAGTATGTCAGTGGGTCTTTGCCAGTGAGCTGAAAGACACCTTGAGATTGGCTGAACAAAGAGGTCAGCGGGGTCCACAGCACCCTGCTGGCCAACGCCGCCACTGCTGCACCGGCGTGTGTGTGTGTGTGTGTGTGTGTGTGTGCGTGCGTGTATGTTTGTGTGTGTGTGTACGATCACGACAAAACGAAGACTAGCTAAAGGCCACCACCTGCATTATTTCGCCACTGAGCAGGGCCAGCGGCCAAAGCCAGCGGCGCTATGTCCTGCTCGCCCCAAATCTACCCAGCAACAGAGGTGGCGTGTGTAAAAGAAAGGGTGGGGTGGGAGGTGGGAGGTGTGGGGGGGTCAACAGAGGTGAAGAAGTGAGAGGTGAGGAAGTGGCATGTCGTTAGCACTTCATAATATCACGCAGTGCAAACAGATAGCCCCGGCCAGCCAACAGGTAGCGTTCAGTTTAGGCCCCCTACACCACAGCTATTACACAGTAAACATCACAGAAACACTCAGCAGCCACACTGGTGAATGTTAAGAGCCACAAAGCAAAGACGTGGAGAAAGCTCGGAGCACAGCTTGGTAGCATGATGACTTACCGATTTGTCTTTATGTTTAGTTTCCAAATGTTTCTTTGCTCTACTCTGCAGGGCCTACGGTGCTTGGCAGAAGGTATAGGCAGTCATGTCCACTGTGGCCCATCAAAAAAAAAAAAAAGAAAAAGAAAAAGAAAAAGAGCTCAAACATGCAACTACAGTAACAAAACCACCCCGAAAAGGGAGCTCGGGGAGAGGGTGGGAAAGAGTGAGACAAAAGAAAAAAGCAAAGAGGGAGAGAAACTGGTTGGGGGGGAGAGAGGGTGGGGGAAAAGTAAACGATAACAGAAAAACAGACTCGTTTTTTGGTGTTTTTACAATTTCGGTTTACCGCCGGCTAGTAATAATAAGTATAAATAAGCAAGAGGTAATCTTTCTGCCTGTAAAACCTCTGCAATCTACAAGCGGCTTCCCTGCACTACGAGCAAATGACAAGCAACATCTGTTTGTAAGACAGCCAAAATCCCACCCTTAGAAAAAAAAAAAAAAAAAAAAAAAAAAACGGAGAAAATTGGCTTGATTTTTCTCTCATTTTCAGTCTTGAAACTGCAAACTCTCCTTGTCTGTTTGACTCCCTCACTCGCTCAGCTGAATAAGGCAAAACAGAGAAGAGAAAAGGGGAGTGTGCAAATTCAGCGCAGAGAAAACGCAGCCATGAAGCCATCCTCCTGTCACCCCTGAACCTCTCCCCTTCCCGTCTTCTTCTTCTCCTTCCTCTTCTTCTTCTACTTCTTCTTCTTCTCTCCCTTTTTCCCCTCCTCCTCCTTGCATACTCCTTCTTCCTCTTCTTCTTCCTCCCCCCCCCCTCAAAAAAAAAAAAAAAAAAACGCGGGAGGGACAGTCCAATCGAGGTTTAGCTACTTACTCACTCAGTCCTTCTCTTCCCAAAACGCCCCACTACTCCGACACATAAACACTTGGACACACACACTTGTATCCTCGTCTCCCAGAGTGTCCCACAAAGCCAGAAGCAGACTGGCTGGCTTGCACGCACACACTCATGGATGCACTAACATAAGTGCACAAGAAGACGTACACACGCGTGCACACGCACGCGCGCGCACACACACACACACACACACACACACACACACACACACACACACACACACACACACACACACACACACACACACTCACACACTCACACACATTTCTTGGAAAGCTTCCATGCACCAAAAACAAATACCAATCTTTAGTTAGCCTCAGCTGCGAATAGAAAAGAAGGAGTCATTTCGGGACTTGGCTCTAGTTTACCGAGGCACCGATACAGACCATTTCTCCATATGCCTGCCTTTCACAGCTCGGGAGCAGCTCCAGATTTGACTGTATCATAATACTGCAAAAAAAAAAAAACCTTCTCTGTCACTGATATCTTAAGATAACATCCAGCTCCAGTAATAGGACCGTGAGAGTGGCCGACATTCGGCAAACCTGAAATGCTGGACTTGTTTGTCGTGTTGTTTAGTCTCCGAATTAATAGGTAGGGTCGTGCGGCTCTCCAAATCCTAGTGACAGCACATGAGCTCTGTTCCATTACGGGACATAAGTGGGTGCCAAGCAAATCGATATGGCACATGGAGACAGAGAGACAGTTTCAATTTAAGCTGCAGCAGCAAAGATACACAATCCACTGAGGTGCTGCAAGCTTACCCTGTTTTTCCACCAAATTAAATTCAGGTAGAAAGTGGAGATATCTCCTAGAACTCACACCTGAGAGTATAATACAAGCTGTCTCCATACAGCAGCGCGTGAGCACTAACGTACACAGAAAGCTGGACTCACTGAAATGATCTGTTTCCCTCCCTCATCTCTTTGGCATTCTTTGGCATGGGGCGTCACAGACTGGCTGGTTTGGTAAACAGGGGCATGATGACATTACATTACAAGAATTCTGGGTATTCAAGTGGACGAAATAGATCGCCCAGAAATAAAATCCAACTACTCATCTGGGTAATTATGGATCCCATTGCAGTTAAGGTCAGAGACCAAAGAACTATACGGAACTTGTGCCAAAGCAGTCCTGTCTTTCAATGAACATGCCCTTTTTTTTTAAGCTTCTGTCAAAAGACAAACTTCCAGTAATGAAGGCCAATCACAGCGACTCTGCTATCGTTGCTGTAATCCTGCCACAACTCCCCACGAAGTATAAACAGACTAGCCCCAGGTTCATGCCTATCATGTGTCATCATCGCCCTGGATCACTTTTGTCACAGGGATCCTTCACAATCTCTGAACAAAATCCTGAATTTGTTCACTGACTCCCGCCACTGTTTCGAAGAGCCTCTCCACAAAGTTGTGTATGCAGATCATCATATCGTAACAGGTGCCCTTTTAAAAAACACAGAAAAATACTGAAAGAAATATGAAGATACAAGGTGCAAGCACCAAGAATAGATGCTGCAAAAAATATGTATTTTAGAATAACTAAGTTATTTTCAACAGCCATCACCTCCCCCCCAACATGCCGATGGAAAGTCAGGTGGATTTTGTAGCCCGCGAAACATTTCTGGAGCTTCACCGTAAAACAATGTTGCAGCTGGAGATTGTTTTAATTTCAACTGACACGGTGATGAGTAGATAATAACCGGATTTCCGTTTTTGGTTGAATCTCCCATTACCGTCAGAGGCATTAACTGGGGGAAAGTCCAAACAAATCTTTTCTGTTTTTGTTACAAGAGACAGAGCGTTAAAATTGATTCACAAATCCATCAATCTGTCATAATCAAAGAATGATTATGATAATGCAACTAAAAACCAGCTAACCTGAAAAGTGTTGTATGTGAACATACAAACTTTAAAAATCTGTATAGCTGAGTAATCTTTCCCTTCAAAGGTTTGTGAACTGTTGCCTTTAACTGACATTTCGGGGTCACCAAAAACACGTCTAGAATTCTGATGAGCAAACAGCACAAACATACGTGCACCAGGCTAGCAACTGATCAAGTGTTCCTGCGCTCTGAACGAGGGGCAAAAGAAGAAACCCCCCCCGTTTGACCTCCGGTCCATCCTTCACTGGCCTTCACTCACTGACTCCAGTCCAACCCCTGGCACACAGATAACTAGCATAAAGTTTCCTCCAGGGACTAGAAAACAAATAAGTGCTATAAACTCAAAGTCGATCCACAATAATCTCGCTGTAATGAAATTTTACTGTGTCAAGCCTTCAGCCCGAGTCGGTCTTCCTGAGATGTGTTTGCAGCAGTCCTTGTAATCCCTTCAAATTGCTTCTCACACAGAACTGAAAGTTGTATGGTGCCATTTCATAGATGGTGGATTAGGGGTTCTGCCTCAAATGCAAAGGATAAACCCAGACTGGAGTTTTACTTTCTTGGACTGTAAGCGTGACTGCTTGGTCTGACTAGCAGCTCTCCGCGGGCTGACTCCATGTTACTTTAAATGGGCTGAAACATTATAGAATGATCCTCCTTGTCCTCCCACTTAAACACTCCAGGATTAATCCTCGACCAACCCTTAATTTAAACAGCTCCTTATAAACTAAACCCCATGCAAATGAGGACTCTATAAGTGTGCTGTTTTACATTTTCGTTGAAGTTTACTGGCACTTTCTTTCATGCAGCGTGAGCGGCTTGTCTTTAGTGTCTTCAGGCGGAGACTATCACCCCTTTCCAAAATTCAGTGTCTGTACCCTTTCCATCTTCTCTCCTCTCTTCGCTCTCTTCTCCCTCCGTCTGATATTCTGCTCACGCACAACTGCGGCAGCCCTCCTCCAATCGCTGGCATTAATCCACACCTCAGACCCCCCAGACACACTGTCTGCTCTCCCACAATGCACCTCAGCTCCAAAACTTTCCCAGACACATTTGGCCTTCTCTCTATCGCTTACCTCTCCCTCCCTCCTCAGCCCCTTTTATTTCTCTCGGTCTCCCCATGGCTCTTCATCGTCCAGTTTCATTTGCGCTGCCTCTTTCTTCCTCAAACTCTCTAAATTTCCCCTTTCTTTCTCTCTATTCAGCCACGGCCTGTCTGACAAAAGTATCTTCTAATCTTCCCCAGAGTCCATTTGACATAAAATGGCGGCTCCGCAACCGACCAATGCTGGTCGTCCTTCTAACAGCGAAGGGAAGAGTGACACTCCGCCCCAGTTGTTTTTTGACTTTTTTATTTTTTTTTATTTTTTGGGAGCGTCTCAGAGGCCAACAGCAGAGGATCCTGTCTGTCAGGGGGCACAGACCTTGAGTGTCCAGTTCTGACAAAAAGAGGTTGTGGCAACACATTTCTGCATCTGGATCTTGTTTTTTTCATTCTGCCCAAATCAATTAGTTCCCTAATTTGTATTAGGTAAAATTGGTCAAACCATTATGACATTACCGACAAAGCTGCAACAGAAACATGATCATCAGTTGAGTCAGTGTGATAGCAGCTTATTGCAATATTATAACTTCTGACCAATATTTGTTTTTTCTCTATTGGTAAGTATGATGGCAGCAAAGGAAGAAGTCAGGTGAGGCAGTCTGGCAAAGTTTACACCAGGAGGTGGACAGGTGGATGCGTGGCTAAAACAAGACTTTCAGACATGACGCCACTGTTTCTGTTTCAGAAGTCAACGATGAGTTACTTTAAAGGACCTCTGTGGAACTTGTGCCATTGGCTTGGAAGCCAATAGTTCGAGTTTATAATAGCCTCCATTTCTACGCTAGCTGCTGGTGCTCTCTGTTAGAGAGTGGAGAGAAGGCGCTTAAGATTAAGCATAAAGTCACATCCTTTGGTCTGTGGCAGAAAAATATCCAGTCCCTCTTAAAGAAATCCACAATCTAGCAGCATTAAACTGCTTCAACAAATAGCCCACAGGTCCTTGTAAAGGCAACTGAATGAGACGGGGGAGGGACTCAACGTGACGATCACATTCATCATGGTCAATAAAATAAAAGTATTTAATACATGTATTTGGAACAACTTCAGACAATCACATCTTTTACAGTAAGACAAAACCACAGCTCCAAACATGTGTATTGTCACAACCACTAGAAAAAGCTCCCTCTGATATCTGTTAAAGGAGGATCCCGGACATAAGTCATAAAAGCAGAGGAGCACCTGCTGACGACCGACATGGAATGGACTTATCAATTGTTCTCCTAATCTTCGATGGGATGCCAAGCTCCTTAACATTCTTGTACTGCACAGTCACTAATTTATTGCACAGTCACTAATTTATTCTTTGGAAATCGACTTGTAAGAGAGAAAAGACCCCTCTGGAAAGGCCACTAATCAGCATCTGTTGGCTTGGACTGGTAGTCCCCCCTCTGTGTTTTCCTCATAAGGGTTTTAACGTTTATCTGCGATCTTATTTGGCTTCGCTCTTGGGAATCTTGCTGTTGTGCTGGGAAAAGACAAAGCCAAGAGGATTGAATCTGGAGCTACAGGCAGACATGATGGGAAGGACAGATAAAACTGGAATGAGTCAGCCCCACTGGCTGATAAAGACTTCTCCAAGACGCAACTCATGAGGAATGAGTTTTAATTTATTGAGATGTGATAACAAGTTAACTTACAGCTCCCTCCCACCCACAAAGACCATATATTCAGTTGCTTAGAAGTTGACCAGTTTTATTACTATGCCCCGAATGCAATGGCCATTTTCATGTTTTATCTTCAGGAAGGTGAAAGAAACAGCCCAGTATCTCTAGAATCAGCACTCATGTAATACGATCCTGCACCTCATAATCCTTGCCCGGTGCAAAAGTTTAGCGTGAGGGCATTCACGGTGAAGTTGTGTTCCCTATATGCAGCAGGCGATCTGATGAAATGTAACATGAAAGCAGCTTATCATGTTTGTTGTTTGGTGGCAACCTCTAGTGGCTGCAGTAAGTATTACAGCTGCAAAGGAGGATGTGAGGACATGTTGCATAAAGAGTGTGAAGTCTGTGTAGGCAGGAGGTTGTGTCAAAGACGCACAGGACCTTTATTCATGGGTATGCTTTTCGAGTGAAAATAGAAATCAATGATGAGTTTCTTTTAACTTATGTAGTGAAGTTGCTTCATGTCCATAATCTAACTTAAAGAACTTAAGTAATGTAGGTACACCTTACGCTGCAGTGATCATGTTGATTTTTGTAACTTTGATGTATTTGTCCTTTTGTAAGACGCCGACCTATTCAGTCATTTAAGTATGAGGATGTGCTGGTTCAACGTGTACAGATATAGAAAATAAGAATTTTAGTGGCATCAGGTAAGTGCTAATATAATTGAACAAAATCGAAATTCCAATTTTTAATTTTTGCTGCTGTAACAATGCCAAGGGTGGGACTAATGAAGGTTTATTTTATTCTATCTTATCTTATGGCAAGCAAAGTATTAAAGTATGGCTAATGTTAGGTAGCGAAAACATTTGGTAAAGGTCTGATTAAGAACACAGACTCGGTTCTCCTGTATCACAGTAAGATGCCCTACATATGTATCCATTCTCTTTGTATTCAAACAACACAAACAAGTACCATTAGATGCAAATGATGAGGGGTGCACATTTACATACCTAACATAGGTGAACAGTGGCTTCTTTCTGTTCCCCCAAATCAAGTATAGTCACAGACATCCAGGTAACTGGGGCACTTCAGCTTTTCACCGAAACGCATAATGCAAAATACAATCACACAAAACATAGTCCTTTATAGTCAGATATAGAAACAATCTGCATCATATGGAGGTGGATGATGATTCCGTGACATCACGTGGCCATTATTGGCAGCACACATCAACGAACAGATTCATGGGTCTAACCCTGCCGCCCAGCCTTTGTTTGCCTTTCTCGCTGTCCTTTTGTTCTTTCATCATACCAAACGCTCTCTCCTCCTCTTCCCTCCCCCTTTCCTCACAATCCCTTTCGCCTTCCTTGTCTTTCTTCCTCCGCTCGCCATCTCTCTGCCCGCCCCTCCACCTATCCCCTCCGCGCCCCTCCCCCCTCTGTGTTTGTGTCCTCATCTGACCCTGCTCGTCCTGAATTGCTGTCGGTGCCCATTTGGATCGGGCACAGCTGGTGCTGCCACTGAAAGCAGGGTGCCATTACCGCCGCTGTCTACTGCCTGTCTGAGAGACACATCTTCATGATGATAAAGTATACGCCCTATTTCTCTGATACTGTATGGGTTCTATCACGAATTTCACAAGCTCCTGCATGTTTTTCTATTTTCCATGTTTTGTGTTTTTTTCCCCCAGTGTAATGACCCCATTCCTCCAGCAGGAATCATTCAAGTTTTATCTTATTTGCTCTGCCATTCTGAAAATGTAAGGAAATCATAAAATAAACAAACAAAAAAACTAAGATAAGCATAGAAAGCCGAAACGTGTCAACCATTTCTGAAGAGGACTACAATATGTGGCTGAGAGGAAGAGGGCATCTGTGCCCCTCTCAGCCCAATCAGATGTCACGGGTCGATAAAGACCAGGAAGTGGACACTGTGTGTTTGCAGCTGATTGGATGGAGTCGTTGCAATAGCTCACTTTGTGCCAGTTGCAGATAAGCTCAGTGAAAGCAAAAGAGCAAAATCAGAGTGTGCGCTGCGCCAGGCAGAGTGCTGCAGCGACGCTCAGATAACGCTCAGTGCTCATAAGTGCATGATAAGAACAATAAGAGCTAATTGTTATAATACAATCTTAAATATTTAATGGGGCACGTGTGGAGTCAATGACATTTTTGTTCATAGAAAGATGTGATTAGATTGTAAATCATTAATCCATGCTCCTAATGCGATTAAAGTTTTTGAAGATTGTTTTAATTCTAAAAGGAAGAAGACATTTCTCCGTAAGAATAAAAGCCACTGCTGAGCTGAACTCTCCCCGGTCTTATTTGGTGCTCGGCTGTGCCTGTCAGGTAGCATCAGCAGCTCTGGCCTCGAGGATGGCTTTTAATAGCATGTAGAAAATATGACGAAGATGCTTTTATTTTACAGTGTCTTCAATTATTACTGTGATTAAATGAACTGTGGGGCTCAAGGAGGCTCGGAGGTGCAAAATAACAGCTTCTCCAACATAATGAGTTGTACGCTGAAGGTCCATCGATTAAACAGGGGCCGAGGCTTTCAAAGCATACTGGATGGCACCGTTTTATATTTGACCTTTTCAACAATGGCCTCCATAGAAAAAAGAGAACATAAAAGGGAAAACGGGAATAGAAATAAGCATAAGACTGACAGCAGCACTGAACTCTGCTCACGGCTGAGTCCACTTATTCCATATTCTAGTAATGTAAAACAACCAGCCTTCAGGCCAGATACAGTCCATCATTCAGAAGCATTACATGTTTCAGATTTTATATCTCAACCACATATGCCGAGAATTTACAATTAGTGAATAACAATTAGTGACTGGGCAGTGTGGCTGTAAATCAACAGTATGTCCACTATCATTTGTGGTTCAAACAATAAAGAATTAAAGTCACATAACTAATAAGGTTAAAGTTGGAGAGAGCAAGGAACAGGAGAGCAAGCTGCTGAGCTGAGGAGGAGACTGCTGGAGGAAAGATGCACGAGGAGGAGGATTTGTGCCTGGCTCTGTCTGTTATCTTATCACGTTTATCTAAAGCAGCGTTTAACTTCAATCATGTTAGTTTAGGTCAGGTGAATTAACAGAATAAATACCACAGAGCAGAAAGAACGGTTGCAGAAGTCGACTTCCTCCACAGACGCTGGGGCTGCATGACTCATCGATTTCTGTAAAACAAATCTATACAGTTGATTTCTCACCTGAAACGCTATCAGAAGTGACGAAAATTAAACAAAATCCATCCGCCTCGCAGTCCAGCGCTGGACGCAGAGACACAATGTATTCTGGGTAGAGTAAGCTGAAAGTGCATGCTCAGAAATTATTGCTAATGTTGTCTAAACCCAAGGCACATAATCCACATCCTGCAGCTGAGACACAGTGCATTTACATCAAAATTAGTACGAAGAGTATGTTTGCAAGAAATTCCGAACACACACACACACACACACATCTACGTGACGTGTATAAAATAATAGGTGAAGACAGAAACATAAAGTGAGATTCAGCTAAACAGCTTATAGCATATGTTATTTATGTAACCAGTAAAATAAAAGAACAAAATAATAACTGTTAGCTAAATGTAAGACACACGTTCACTTGTGTTTGATATTTGCGTTAATCTTGACAACCAAATTAACTAATGGGGTAGAATAAAAAACAGAAAAACAAAAACACCCATGCAGGTGAAGGACCAGTTTTCAGGTTTTATCCCTGATGAAAAATGTGCATGCAAACTCTTAAACAGGGTTCTTTGAGCATCTAGCAGCAGTGCACAGCTGAGTCAGGTGCTTCTCAGGTCGAGGACAGCGGGGGGAAGAAGGGACTGATTTGAAGCAAACAGACCAAAATTGAGTCAAACTGAAGGACTTGGTTTTAAATGAAGAGACTGATATCAGCATTTTGCCAGACACAACAGACTGACGTGAATGGGAAGATCACGAACAGATATTAAAAGCTAAATAGGGTCATTTTACATTCCAATACAAAAAGAATGTCTGAGCAGATTCAAGCATTTCCGCCACAATGTGAAATCCGGTCAGAGTGGAAGACAATCTATTTGTCATCATGGCACATTGTTGGTGAGCAACTCAGAGCAGGGCGAACCAGCATGTTTGTAGATGTTCCTGGGTGTTTTTTTTTTTTTTCTAAAAATACAAAAACTATTCTTTATAAAAGACAAAAATCATTAAAACATCCTGACAGCTTTTAGAGATTGAAGTATTTTGCATCGGTGGAAAAACTGGGTAATGTATGATACTTAATTAAGAGGCAATATGATACAGCGCAAACTGCTGAAATTGTCTTCTGCCTGCAGAGCTGCAGCCTTTGGCAGATATAAATGCGGTGAGGAAACTGTAGCTACAACGTTTTTAATCAAGCTCAGCCCATTACATCCCATTATTAGCATCTGTATGGTATCTGGCTCACAGCAACAGATGTTTTTCCCTTTTTTTTTTTTCCCTTTCTTTTTGCTTTTGTTGCGTTTTTTAATCTGTGATTGGCCAGCAAAACCTCCAGCCCTGTGGATAAATCTGCCTGTGAGCAGAGTCATGCAGACCAGTTATTGAGGCACACAGCTGCATGGAACCAATCAAATTCCAGGCAGAATTTTCTCCGCTGTCCAATCAGACAGCAGGACTTGAAATTAACTTTGGAAGCAATTGCAGCTTGAAATAGCCTGGGCGGCAGTGAAATTGGCTGTGATTCTGAATGTAGTGTAACACAGTTCATGCTTCAGTATGAAATGGATGCTGCAGTGCCATCCCTGCAGGTCACAGCCTGGCCCTGCCGCTGCCTTGAGATGGCTCCAGACTCCATCGGCTTTCACAATAAGAACCAACGGTGGGCTAACGTTTCCCAAATAATGATGGAAGTCTCTGTCTGACACCAGTGGTCAAGCCAAAACTTTGGTCCAGTCAAACTATCTGATGTGTTCAAAGCAAATCAAACTGTAGCTCACACAACTAAATACCATATGTGAATGAAAACTCAGCTTTGAGAAAAAAATGGGTAACACTTTATGATAACCATCATTAATAATTGGTATATTTACAATTAAAGCTAATACTTATTTCACTGTTATCAAACACGTATGTATCTATTAAACGAATGTAAAGGTTTATGAACATTAGTTTTATCTTTATAATAGCCACCCATAAATGTTAGATTATGGATGAGCTACACAGCATTTATTAGCTATAAGTATTATACACAACAGCTGTCACTTTACAAGCAACAGTTGCTTAAAGTGTAACTCTCGCTAAAATGCAACCGAGACTTCTTTGTGGATGTATACGGGTCATAATTACGACGAAAGAGACAGTTTCAAGCTCAAACTCATTTTCAGTGTAAGTGCATGGAGCGCTTTTACGCTAGCATTAAAATTGTTCTCAATGCTCGTGTCCATGTGTAGAGATCCTGGTGATACTACAAGCAAAGTTTCATGTCGTGTCGAGCCTTCTTAGTGTTTTAAAAATAGCGATTTTGATGCTAGCATGAAAGTGCCCCATGCACTCGAAAAACGTGAAAATACGATAAAATCTTAAAAGTGCCTCTTTCGTCGTAATTATGCCTTTACACAAAGGTTTGACTCATATACTTTTACGAAAAAAAGCCTAGGTTGCATTTTGGTAAGTGTTTCACTTTGTTGTTTTAAACGACGTCATTGTTTGTTAACACACTGACCTAATACCTCAGAAAATTTCTACAAATACTTCAAGAAGAGGTTGGCAAAAACAAGAACTAAACTAGTACTAATACAGGATCAACAGCAACAACAGCTTCTACAGGATCAACAGCATTTTAGAATTTCTTTTTAGCAGTAGCCAACTTGATACCCTGTGAGTTGTAGCCAACAGAAATCAAAATTAAATTACAAATATGAGTAATGTGAGCGTCTTGTCTGCATACAAACTGATATGCGAGATTAACATCTTAATAAACTAAATAAACCCATGCAGTTTAGAAAAGTTAATTATTAAGAAGCTAGGTACGAAAATGGGGTTTTATTGCTTATAAACCAACATTTTCTATACTGCATTTCCTTTTTGTAAAGTTCTTTAACTTATAAATATCCACACTGTTAAATCTGAGAGGTTTGCATGTTGGTTACAGTTAAGGTTTAGGCACCAAAGCTACTTGGTTATGTTTGGGAAAAGATAATACGTTGGGCTAAAGTAACAACATCCACTCACTTAAGTCACATAACATAATATAAGATACAAGTTTGTCACTTAAGTAAAGTCTGGCAAGTGAATTAAGTTCAGTATCTTATTTTACAAGTGAAGCAAGAGGGGTACTGTATCAACAGCACCATACTGAGTAGCATTAGTCTGGCTGCTGTTTTTGCCGCACTGGGAGTGAAAACAGGCTGCATTGTCAGCAGTATTGAAGAGATTTTAAGCAAAAACCAGGCCACTAGATAAAAGTGTGTATTTGACCCGCTTCCTTTGCAAATCCACATGTTGGAGGATTTGGGGGTACTGAAGTAACCCTGCCCTCTTTCTGTCCTTCTTGCTGTCCTTCCCTCTTCCTCCTTCTCTCCTCTCTTCCTTTCTTTTTCATTTGCCAGCCCCCCATGAAGGACAGCCACTGTGAGCTGACAGTCTGGCTGCCTGCCATTCGTTACTCTGCCAGTCGATTTTTTTCTGCCTCCCCACCCAACCACCCACCCACTCCACACCGATACCCATCAGGCATTTGTCAGACACTGTCTGGGTGCTGCTGCTGCTGCTGCAGTTGTGAGATGAATACAAGAGAGAAAATCAATGCGTTTGTTCAATCTTATGTTTTGAGATGAGATTCGTTCATCGCTTTTGAGAGGAAATCAGTTCAAAATGTATCACTGATTTGCTGCTGAACCACAGATCATAATAGCCGTTAAATGTATGTCACAGTACAAAATGGAAACATTCCATCGACAATCAGTAGTATTGCATTCAATTAAAAAACGCAATGTGACATTTATGCATTAAGTTTGCTGACAACAATTTCACAGATCCACCAGCAAGGGAGTGTGACACTGGGCTGGAGAGCGAAACACAAAGAGAAACGTCTGATCGTCAGAAGGGAGAAACGGGGATGATTTCAAGGCCAGAATTTAGCAAGCTGCAGACAAGCCGCAGAGAAAAGGAGGCAATCCCTGCGTGCAATCATCCCACAAAATGAACAAAATGAATGCCTTGGAGCTCTTTCCACTGTGGAACATGGTGACCCCTGTTTTGTGGGTATGGTTCTGGACGACTGGGGCAATTCCTGCTTGTTTCCATGGCTTCTCTGGACTGTACTTTAAAATTAAGTAGACACTAGGCTAACTGCTGCAAGGTTTGGCAAACTGATGGAGCCAAGCTGAGGTTGTGTATTATCAGTGATGCTGGGGCTATCTGCAGAGTGTCTGACGGCTTCTTTTCATCCCCCGAGCGAGCCCCAATTGATACATAACTTCACCACTGAACAAGATAACATTTGATTTTCTGCAATATTCAAAACGAAATATTGACTGTAATACGTAGTTCACACTGTGTTTATGGTGTAAAAAGTGTTTAAAGTGTTTATAGCTGTTCCGAGGGAAACACTGGGAGCTGGGGTGAAAAGCCAGCGTCAAAGGGAGGCGGAGACATGGTGATCATACGAGGGGACAGTGACCTAGACTTTTGGACAGCATCCCTTTGAATGCATTCATGATGTTGCAGCTGGTTGGCAGTGTGGGACAAGTTACTTTCAAAATGCAATATAATACATATTACTAGTTGCTTTAATTGTAAAGTAATATATTACATTACGATATTACCTAGAACCTTCTAAAAATAAATGAATGGTGTCAGACACAGGGATGAGCGGACAGACAAGATTTATTATGAGATAGGAACACATCTGCATTTAATTGTAGGTTCAGTCATATTAGACAACAGACCTATACTACTAATGCTGTTTGTTATCACTTAACCTTTCGTAATGTTTTTTTTTTTTAAATGTCTTTGATTGATCGTGCCTCAAGTATCGAGAACGTTAATTATCTTTAAATTCATCAGTAAACACAATTGTGCACGAGTCTGATAAAGAAGCCAAACACTGACAAAAATAATCATCTGGTAGAAGCGTGGTGGGACTGTAGGTTATCATTTTCTTTTTTTAACATGTCAGTAAGCTATTGTGGCATTTAAGCTCACTCTGCATTTACAGTATATATTATTTCAACTCAAGTTATACCAGTACTAATGTGATCAACTCTACTGAGAAAAACGGAATGATTTCCATTTCAGGGACAGATCCTACAGATTGGTCTTATTGCCATGCTTACAAATACCAATGAGATGAACTCTCATATTGTCTGTGTTGGATCCTACTAAACTTGCCTTCGTGACGCACCTTTCGTATATAAATGTAAACACATTTTTTTTGTCTCACTGATAACACTGTGTGTTGGCATGACTCCCTCAATTTGTAGCACTGCGGAAATAGTTGCACACGCAGGAGCTTCGTTTCCACTCCGACAGTTATCCATAAATGGACGGAGAAACGCCCTTAAACATCTGTTTGCACGTCAATACGCTTGGCCACTCACCACTCATTAGACCTGTCAATGGGAACGGCAAAGAAAAGAAAGGTTTACCTCGGCGAGGTTCTCATTGTGTGTTGCCATTACGCACGGCTGTGGCTTTTCAGAGCAGGATGATCAATGAAATGATGTACAGAGCTCATTTTCACTTTTCAAAGTGCTTCACAAGTCAGCATCAAATGAAAAGATCACTGACACGTATTGAATGTCTCTAATGTAAATGAAAAGAATGATATACTGTGTCACTCATAAATAATTTGAAACGTTGTTAATAATTGCGCCTCTGAGAGACATTTTACTGAATGCTGTCAGTCAACCTGCAGTGAACAAGGAAAGGTTTTGTCTCTCACCTCGAATTTCATGTCCACATCATAGTTTCACCTGCAGCTATCTCCAGAAAAGCATGTGCAGCCGATTTGAAGTATGTGTGAAGTACATACATCCTCTATGTGCAGTCTCCTTTCTGAATACCAGTTCATATTTCAGACACGTGGTTTGTGAGTGCACATTGTTTATACATCTGGCCCCAGAAGTGGGGGAATGTCACAAAGACAGACACGCTCAAGAAGTATGTATAATCCCAGAAGGAAACGGAATGAAATGTTGCTCACTGTCTCTGCTTCTCTGCCACACTCTATACAATCTGCATTATATAGCAGCACATTATTGTTGGCAAAGACTTCTGGCATGCACCAAACACCTCTCCGGGTGCCGATCTTGCGACTGAAGTTGTTAAATCAAAATTTCACTGTTAATTGTGCATTATTAATTGTAAACGCCCTCATAATGAGTGCAGCCTCTGTGAATGGCCTCCTTGGTGTATCTAAACCCTTTCTGCTTTAATCAAACTGTGATAAAGAGCAATACCGGCACGAGCCAGAAAACCCTCCCTGTTTATCTGAATGGCAGAAGGCCACAGGATGTGCTATGAGGCTGTTGTTGCAGCGAAAGGGTGGCCATTGCTAAATAAAACACAGGAGGGAACAAAACGAAAAAAGCCATGGATGGCCACTAATGAACTTCACATGCTGAAGGCTTCTGCTGTTCAGAAAGGCAAGAAAGATGGCACACATCTGCATGGGCTCAGAGGAAGAAGACGATAAAGACACAGAGCAAAGTAACACATGGCTGTATAGACTTTTGCATGGTTGCATGGTGAGGAGTTTTTTTGTTTTGTTTTGTTTTTTCAACCGTTTCCGAAATACATTATTTGTCTACCAAAACCTCTCAAAGCTCATATTTGTAATCGTGATTTTCAGAACTCGTAGGTGGCGTTGGTTCCAGGAAAATGTTTGAGGCACTATGGAGTCGTGAGATGGCAACATCGTCCAGCGCAAGTCTGTGTATACATATATATGATTTAATCCTCGTTCTACTCCTCTCAAGAGCCATCACAGGCTCCAACATACATGCATGAAAGACAACGGAGCTGGCATCTCATTAAACACAACGGCTTTAAGCAGCGGCTCTTCTTGTTCAGCGTGGAAAAATACTGGTGAATATAACCTCAAACCGTGTATATGATGTGGGCTAATATATAACTCTGTGCATAGGTTGTGTGAGGACACGGTGTAATTGATGCTGCTGGAGCCTGAGTGGAGTCAGCCAGCCGGAGGATGCCTGGCCCAGAGACGAAACATGCCAGGAATTTAAGAAGCCGGCTCAGCAGCAGCTCCAGATGTAGGCAGAGTGGGAGGCTGCATTAGTTATAGAAAAGAAAAGTATAGGGAGTGAAAGGAAAGGGGGAATAGGGATGCCTTCTGGTATGAATGGGAACAGAAGACAGAAATGGAGAGCGAGATCGAAAGAGGAGGGCAATCTGTAAGTGAGGTCCAGCAGGGAGGCAAAGGAGGAGACAGAGGGAAGAGAGAAGGAGGAATTGGAGACTAGAGAAGGGGAGGAGGTGTGCAAGCAGAAGAGAAAAAGGAGGAACCATGTTGCAGGTAAGAAATAATTCGACAAAGGGTATAATGCAATGGCGTTTTTGAAGGCTTACATGACCAGTCTGAATGATCTACGTAGTCTATTTGAACATCTTTATGCAAATAATAATGAAAACACAACAGCAAGTATTCTGACTTGTTGTGTTCTCTGTCAAATGTGTCGAATACTGTACTGCACTGCACATGTGCAACTGTCAACACAGATGAGAAGGAAGTAAGATGTCTCACTCCTTATTTACTATTGTTATCTGCTCTGGAAAAAAATATGATGTGTCCAATCAGGACAGTGTGAAACCCCTGGACACCATAGTGTTTCAGGTTATTAAGATGTTGTTATTTGTTATTGAGACAACAAAGTTGCTGCACAAGAATAAAAAAATAAGAAAACAAAACAAAAAGAAAAATTCTCCTGAAAAGATTCCACAGCATTTTTTCGCAGATTTACATGCACTTAAAAAAACAGCATATACGTGCTAATTTAGGTATTTTTATATAGCAAAACCTGTTGCTTGTTTTTCTTCTTACAACTTGGCTTAGGATCTATTGGGTATATTCTGAGCTTTTTCAGCTTTCAGCACTTATTCAGCCAAGACTCTCTAAAAATTATGTCCACATTTACATCCAGCACCACCTTATGGTGGCAAAGCAGGAAGACGTGTGCACCTTATGAGGTGACGCAGAAGGTAACAATGGAGAAGTTGGAGAGAAAATGGAACTGAACATGAAACTTTCATGCACATGACCAACATTTGTGTACAGTAACCACAATCATACATAACCTTAAGAATAACATAGGGATATCTTCTAGCTCAAACTCAAAAGTGGGACTTTTTACATGTACCATGGGTGTGTCAGTAAATGTTAACCCTGATTTTGCAGAACAATGCAATGAATGGTATTGTTGTCCGGCAGTTCCTGAGAATACATTTAATTTTAGCTGCGGTGATTAAGTATATTCCTACATGCTAATTTTAAATGTGGTTGACACAACTGGAAAGCTTCTTGTGAAATGTTGTCACACCATAGGTAACAAGATGTTGCTTTCATTGTCAAAATGATTAGTACTGGGCAGACAGTTTTCATTTCATGAAACGGAACACTCCTATAGTTGTGCCCTGACATTTTCTCCACAGCCACCCAAGCTGTAAAATGAGAGGTCTGGGCAGCCACCCTGCTTTACCTTCAGTACTGCGTCCACAGAACATACCCCTGGCTAACCATCTTGTCAGCAAAGTGGATTCTCAATGCTGATGTCCGGAATATGTGGAGGCCAGGGGAATCCAGTCAAATGATGCATCAGTTCAACCGAATAGACAAAATGATGCAATGCATCATTCTGACCCTACAGACAAACAGTAACCAATTCTACAATAAATATGCAATCGATAAAGCTGCATCACAGCCATCTTTCCAAAAGTGGATGACGCTGACTTGATGATACACAATTTTTCATAAAAGGTCGATATCAACCCTTTATAGAAACCCAATTTATCACATGGAGAGCATTCTACAGCTGTACTCGTTCTCCAACTGTGAATCATTTATCATGCAAAGTACTTGGGTTCTCTGGTGCATTTAGCCATATGGGAACATTGTGATGCACTTTATTTCCTAGACAGATGATAACGGGTGAGGGAACAAGGCAGACAGGAAGGAGGAGGGGGGAACAGTGCTGTCTACGACTTCCTCCAGCTCTTAAAGCCCTCAAGAAGAACAATGATTTCTTCCCCTGAATCTGCTGCAGCACTCCAGCACAGACATCACCACTGGGAGGTGTTTGCCAAGAAAAAGATGGAGGAAGAATAACCCCCCCTGCCTTACTGAAAACATTAACTTCCACAGAAAGAGGTAGAAGCTGTTCGCTCAACGCACAGCTCTTGAGAAATGCTGGCTGGCAAATGAGCAATGGTAAAGGTTAACACAACGCTGATTAAAAGTATGTGAATGATGGTGATGAACTGAAAAAGGCTACAGAAATGGTTTCTTTCTGCACGATCTGGAATGCATAGTCTCTATCATCTGTTTGTTTTTTTCTACCTCAAGAGGACGTAACACACAGAGAGAGGAAGTTGGTGTTGTTGGGGGGGAAAGCTAAAGTACTAAATGGCAAAATTAAAGTTTGATTCCATCTTACCCACCGAAATAACAAAATGGAACAGCACAACATCTCATTACCAATAATTGAGACAATGAGGACTCGCCTGATTTGAAACAAACTAAATGACATTGTGGATCTCTTCCCTACAAAATTACACGTCATTTTTTCTACCTGATCAAGTGCTCTTAATAGCACTTTCTTTGTAATTGCACGTAACTCCGAAACTGATGACTGTTACAAAAGTGATTCATGAGTGTTGAACTAGCGCCACCCAAAGTTGACTCTTCTCGCAGCCGACAGACAACTAGCTTGTACGTTTTGCACCTCTGAGAGAGGAAATAATTCTGAATCCCAGCAGGTGGCGGTAGTCTGTATTCATCATTCAAACATGGAAACCAACGGAGACTCAGGACTGACCCAAGTTATGATAAAGCATCATGTTTTCTCGCTAATATGGAAACATCTGGCAATAATATATCCGATAAAAAGTTGCAAATGGCACTGAAAAGAGCTGAAGGTGAAAAAAAAGGAGAAACAGCACTACATCATGGATATTCAGCGACAGGCTCAGAGGGTTTTCTCTTTCTTTTTCGAATCTCTTCTCGTGTGCTGATTCGCTTCATTCATTCAATCAGAGTGAACAATGGGCTCTGCCGGCGATTCTGCATACTCTGTTGGGAAATAGCAGCCATCACGGGCCGACTGGTGCCAAAAGTGTGGAGCACATACAGCAGCAAGAACCAGGGCCACAGAGCCTCAATGACAGCCTGACATCAATCTGGTGTTTCAGGGTCCACAGTCAATGACACCAATGTTCGTAAGTTAAAGAAATGATCATGGTAATGGTAAAAAGAAACCAATACTGACTGTGGAAATGGAAACTTAACTTCTAACTTTCCAACCTTTACCATGCCAAGATCATTTCTCATCACCATTCAGAAATGGACATCTAATTCTGAATAATGCCTCCTCTTTTCTATTCCCTTTTTCTCCAACAGTCCATTTTATAGATTGATTCTAACAATTGTATTTTTCTTTGTCAAGGCAGAGTACTGAATATTAAATATATTTTATTCTGACTAGTTAAGAGAGCACCATGAGTCTCTCCATGACACCACATTCCACATTACTACAAAAAGGAAATAAATACCACACTGGCATTGGCAATGACAGGACTATTGAATTCTATACTGTAAATAAGACTCAATGTCTTATTAATCATTTTTATTCTTCTTATTCATCAGTCTGTGTGATGACTGTGACTACACACTATCAGTTCAGCCCAGTCGCCATGATAAAATGTTTGCGGTTTTATATTTAAACGTCCATACATAGGTTACATTCCACATTTACATTTGTACAAAACGTGTCATACCACGTTCACATTACATGCTTATTAACTGACTTTTTTTTATCCGAAGGTGGAGGGACAGTGGTGTAAATACCGGCGAAAAGGCTGCCAAGCCAGTGGCCGCTGTTCAAGTCTGCATTTCAGCACTTTCAAGTGTGAAACCCCTGGACGCCATATTGTTTCAAGATTTGTGAGCACTGGATATTATTAACAGGGCCTTCTGACAATTTTCAGCCATGTTTTTGGTAAACAGGTATTTTAAGCCAAACCAGTGTTTGTTTGTTTTTAGCCCTAACCATGTGTAACAGAGCAGTGTTGTTACAAGAGAAAGTATACTTTTTTTTTGCATTCTCATTATTATTCTTGAGATTAGGTTATCCAGTTAGTGTTGTATAGTTGCACTAGTTAACTTGGTCTCACAGTCAGTCAGTTGCCTGTCAGGAGAGCATTGTCCATTTTCTATTGCTCACAAAAAGTTGAGCTTTGCTCTGGCTTGAATTATTATTTGTTGGCTCGAATCACTTTGCAGTTCAGTTATTTTCCATTAGGTAAGGGAAAAATATTCACCAACTCGCCAGTTTCAGCATCAGCATCAAAGGGAAAACATTTATTTATGATGAATATGACCTCTGCCTGTCAAATTTACCTGCCACTTCATCCAAATGTTTAGGTCAAGCTTACCTTGTACTCTGTTCCCATTTCAAAGTGTGTCGGTCTCCCATTTTAACTGAGAGTTCATATACTAACTTCGGCTTTGAATGTATTGGCCATCAGGTCTGTAAGACATCCCAAATTTAAGAAGCCATGCAGAAGTTGTTTGTGGTACTCGTTCAGGGCCTCCAAAAACTTAACAAAGTTAAGCATGTAGGAGGAAGTCACCGTAAGCAGCATCAACATCGTCTCTTGGAGATTCGAACAAGTTCTTTTGCGTGAAACCAAGCTATGTCTTGCTTCACACCTGCTTATCAAAGTGAACACACAAAGTTAGAGAAAACTCCAACCCAGGCTCAGTCAAGGTGGCCTGACCTGTAAGATGGACCCGCTATTCTCATTTGAGTGAAAAGTCATTTCCGTGCCCTTTGACTCTGCGGACCACGACTGTTTCAACCTTAACCTGGGTGGATGGGTTGTTTCAGTTGCCACTGACTGAACTCAAATGAGAATGGGTGAGTTTAAAAAATTTCAGAAATGACATATAATAAAAATTGAGTAAAAAACAGTAGAACAAAGACAGTGTGAAGGGGAACGATTAAAGTGGACATGAGCACTTAAATCCCATATCTCCTGCCAAAGCTTACTGTAAAGAAAAACATTCCTTTTCTTTACTTTTTCTTTTTCTTATTGCTCCCCAAGGCGGGTGTGGACTCTTAATGCCCCCCCTCCCCCCTCCACTGTACTCTGTTTCAGTGCTTTCTCCCGGGGAATGCCATTGGCATGAGGCAAGAAATCTTTTTACTGTACGGCACCTTTGGGCCACACACACACATGCACACAAAACCGCACACATACACACACACAGGTCACGTGGCATCGGTGCGCTTTGTTTGGTTTGTCAACATTTTCTACCTCTTCAGAGCAGACTGAGAGAGAGAAGTTCCAGCCTAAGGCATTTCACATCAGTGACAGATGAAAGGTCTGGATCTGATAAACTTCAAAAAGATATTCACCTAACTAACAATGTTCCTGTTCTGGAAAATCTTGGACCATCTAGAACAAATCGGCTACCAAGTCTGGGTAAATAAGGACTTCAGAATACGAACATACTTCTAAGCTCCAGTCACTCTAGCTTACGATGTGTGTGCCTTGTGGCAGAACATTTACAAGATCATTTTATTTTAGTGAAGCAGTAACCAAATTCCAACTGGCTACTGCTTTCTCTTTAAATGGAACCCTATTATTACTTGCTCTACAGGACTGTTAGCAAACTACAAATTAAGCTTTTTCCCCCTTTTTTGTCAATTGTCAGCAGGTGTTAATGTCGGTTGTCAGCAGGTTTTTTCTGTTGGTCTTACAGTAGTTCAGACGTATCCTGTGAGAGTGGGGCTTAACCTTCTAGACTTAAATTTAGTTCTCATTTTTGTCCAGCTTTCTCATGTTACACCAGTCAAGAGTGAACTGGTTTGACTACATAGTCTTACACGTCTCTGCGAAACCAATCTCTGATTGGACAGATGTGTGGGTGGTTCAGTTGGGGTAAGTAAGCCACTGATTTTCACATGTTTGTATGAGCCAGCATTCAAAATCAATGAATACTTTGATGGCTGAACGCCTACGTGTTGGTGGATCATGTGCGGGCTGTCAAGGTAAGTGTCACATCCGCATCAAAAGGCAACAAGATTAAGGAAAAAGGCCAAACAAATTCTCAGCCATTCAATATAGTGAAGGTAAATGGCTTACCTGTTGTGTATCCCCTTATATGTCCTCAGTCTTAAGCAGCAGAATCCTCCAGGATTACTAATGTGAACACAAACAATTTCAATTAGAGCAACCAAAACAGACACCACACCTGAAACCCATGAATTTGACTAGACTTGACAACCATCTTCCATGTCCCAATCCATTTTAATTTCCACAAACTAAATCCTGTCATTTGTTATGTATGAGAGGAAAATTAAGAACGCGCTGACACTGGAGAGAAAGACAAAGATTATTTGGATGAAGACTGTGGATAAAATCTAATTGTAGCTCTATGGACTTGACTTTTAATTGCTGCACAGAGCTCCAGCTCCCCCTTCACTTTAAAGTTGTTGGTTCATTCCATTCTCAACAGGTTCAACAGACCTTCAGTCACTCGTTGATCTGAGCTCATTCAGCAAACCCTAAATAATCACAGCAGAGAAACTCAAGTACCAAACACGTTCTGCTTTTCTTTCTCTAGATGCTGTGGGTCAGGCAGTCAGATCTGTTATTAAGAATTCAGTTTGTCTTCATTATAGAGAGAGCATGAGAGGGTGACACTGCACAGAATGAGAAGAAAAGGAGGGCTTAAAACGTTTTGTGAAGGAATGAATAGGACAAGTACCACAGAATTAAAATGGCGAAATTTAACTTGACGCATTTTATGCTCGGGTCAGTGTCAGGACATGCATATCTTTGTCACTAAGTTAATTATATAAAATCTTTAAAAATTCAACCAATTCATGACATGTATCACTGTCTTCTATATAAAAAAAAAAAATTTAAATTAAAAAAAAAAAAAACTTAGTTTGAAAAGATTTTTAGTAGGTTCCAGTAATATTTTTTTCTTTTATGCTTTGGCAAGTCAAACCTTCAAAATGTCAGGCAACTTGCCATGCGACTGAACAGATTAAGAAAACTGTTCAAAATGGCTTTTTAAAAAATATTTAACAGGCCCATTGTATTTCATTTTGAATGTATAATCATTATGCTTTTGAGATTACTGAGAAAGTTTTGTAGAGCAATTTGCATCCTCTAAAGATTTAAGGTTGCACAAACATGAACATGGCACTTTTAACTGAAGTGGTAATGACAGTAAACAAGATATTTAATCATCAAGACATTCATGGTGCCCTTTATGACTGAATGAACAGTTTATATTGTAGAAAATAGCTATTTTCAACTAGTAGATAGGCTGATTTTTTCACATCAGGTGGTACAACTTAAGTTAAACAAGAACAATTACATTATTTTATTAGTTATATAAAAGTCTTCATTCTATTTAAAATGATATGCACTTGACAGCAATGACAAAAGCTGTCAAGTGCAAAGGCATCATAGAAAAAGTTTAATTTAAGTTTAGTTTAATTTTTAATGAGTTGCAAAAGTTCAGGTGGTGTCACTACATGAAATAAATAATGCTATTTAAAGCTCAACGATTATCGACTATATTTGTAAACTGGTCTTTAGTTTTGATTTAAAACTATTACACATTTTCAAGCATTATTCATGGTACTAGTTCGTAACCATTATCAGAAAGTACAGAAAGCAACTCAGGAGTGCATTAGAATTGATCCACTAGAAAGAGATGTGCGTTGCAAAATTAAAAAAGAGAGGTAATACATTTTTATACACTGTGATACAACTCCAGAATTAAGTTTATTTTGACGTTATCATCTTTACACAGTAGACAGGTGTTTCAGAAATGGGAACATACCAGCTGATGCATTAGTGGAATCAGAGGAAAAAGAGAGGCTACAAATTACAAAAGGACGCAGTCACTCAATCTGCACATTATAAGAAGAAAGGACGCAGTCACTCAATCTGCAGCATTATTCAGAGAAGCAAAAAGACCCACACAATCTCTTACACACAATACATAAGATTCTGTCCATTCTTTGTAAAACAGCCAGTGTCAGACAAGGACACTTATACACTCTTGGGCCCTAAGAATGTCAAATTCTTCTGAGATGTTACCATCAGTAACTCACTGAGAATATGTCCGCAACTAAATTAAATGGTATTTTACCATCTCTATGGCAAACATTCACTGTCTTGACTTGCACAATTATCTTTTTAATTGACAGACACCATATGTCGTCATAATTCGCAGGCCACTTTCGGTTTCACAAAGTATTACATGGAACTGCTTGCACTGAGCAGTTAAGAGTTAGCCACAGTGTAACAGAAAGCACACAAATAGTTCAGGGGACAGGTTATCTCAGGCAGGTAAGCCACAATCTCAAAACATCCACACAAGAAGCCAGTATCATCGTTAGCTAAGCTAGCTCAGCTCTTTTTAGCTAACTGCGAGGACAAACACAAAGAGCTCCCTACTAATTTTAATACTTCATTGTGATACCACACTGAAAGTGTCTGAGATGCCTTTCTTGTAGTCCAAATGAGCAAATATTGGCAAATTGATTAGCTGCCAGCTTCTTTGACGTTAAGATAATGGGACCCTGAGAGTGACGCAGGCCTTACATGAACACAACAATTCAGCCACAAATCATTGGCCTCCCTCTACCTCATCTTCTGCCTAAACTCATTAATCTATGCATGTATGTGTTAGTGTGTCTTCTGGACACACTTCGTCCATGCCTGTCCTCTAAACATTCTCACTGGGCTCCCACAGCTGTGGTCAAGCTGCCCGTCTGTCCCGCGTTAGCAGGCAAGTGAACAAGGTTGTTCAAGCCTGTGACTGATATCCTGTCTGTCTGCTCTAGACTCCAAGACTGACTACTAAAAGAGTCTTCTTATCATTTATACCATATGGAGACCACTTTTTGGCTGAGTTGTGGACACCGCTGTGACAATTATGTCCACACTGACTGCAACTGAAAGGTCCCCAGCATTGGTTTCCCACTGCTGCAAGTCAAGGCTTTGACTAATTTAGCATTCTAGAAATCTTTGACAGTACCTTCTCTATTATTTCTCTATATCAGGACACCTAAAACAACAGCATGCGCACATGTACCTGGCATACTGAACAATAGAGTGGGGACAATATGTCAATTTACTGTGAGCGTCACTTCAATATAGAACTGTCGAAGGGCTAGAAATGGCATTTGCGTAACCAAGGTTACCGACTGCTACATTGCATTTCAGAACTGACCCCTGAATGACACTAAACCACTGAACAACAGTAAGAACTGTAAATCCATAAAGCAGTGGCCATTGTATTAAAGCAGATAGAATGAGGACAAGTCACAGTACGAATCCTGCATATTCACAATCAAAAGAGTAACAGCAATATTTTTAGCTGTGATGAAAAAAGCACCAAGTCCGTTATCTGGCTAAGTATAACAGGAAACAAACAGTCCTTTTAAGCCTCTGTGAAACCTTTCATCTATTTATACTGCAAGAGGCCTAAATGAACTTTGCTCACTTTGTATTCTTTAACAAAAAACTGAGTGGAGGTCAGCAGTGGCATGCTTTCTCTGGTCTCCTGTCCCTTTAAAGACAATGACCTGACCAGCGGGGCAGCTTGGCTGGAGATGAGAAAGCAGTTATTTCCAGCACCCTCCTCATTTATTTGTGTACATGTTTTAAGAGACCTAAAGCAGCAGTCTGGATGCCTGGGTGCCATGCTGATAAAGCAAGATGGGGACTCTGTGCACTTTACCCAGGGCCCCTGAGTGAGTCGAGGGGCAGTGTGGGGGGGCTTGGACAGGGGATCAGGGCTCTAAGCCAGGCGGATACACTCGGGTGGATAACATGTCTTTAATGCTACTGATGGACTGCCCAACTGGCGCCCCGGCTGCCTGGCAACGTGCCCAGCGTTCTTCCACTGGCTGAGCGGCTGTATAGCTTGGATGGCTGTTGTGAGACAGACAAGGAAAGTCAGGGGTGACAGACAGACAGAGAAACCATAAAAACAGACAGAGCGACAGACAGAGAGACAGACAGACAGAGACAAGCTCAAACACACAGGGCACACAGAGGCCAAAGACAGAGACAGACCAGGGAGAATCACTGAGGGACAAACTGGGTGGAATGTAAAGGTACGTACATACACACACTCAATTCATGCACATTCTAATGTGGGATATGAGGTTACTTAATAAGTCACAGAGAACCAATAGCAACATACTTAAGTCAGATGAGGCCAAAAAAATCAGACTTTTCATGTGCTTTTGGAAGATGTTCAAAGCAGCATCACAGAGCAGCCATGCTGGTAAAATATGATGTCACCACGTGCAGTTACTCAACTGATGCCAGCCTACAAGATTTCCTGACGCTGAGGTTGACCCATTCTCAATTCCGTCGGAGCATATCCATCTTTTTACTTCAGCATTTCATCACCACAGCAAATAAGCTACCATTTATTTTCCTGATATCCATTTGAGATTGTGTGAAAAGGAACTCTGTTAGAAGAGACTGGCAATTCTGAAGAAAAACACAATCTAATTCTCCTGGAAGAGTTCGTGCTAAATGCGCTCAGTCGGCCTAGAGCTGCAGTCTGAAATAACAGAACAAGAGAAAAAATTGGGGGGAAACTGCAGATTTCAGAAGTTGGAATGCCATGCATCAACTGATTCACATTAAGTGAAACTGAACCAATAAGGTTTACTGCAACAATGTCGAACATTTTGACTGTTTCCCGGCAGTCACACACAAAGACTTCTTCATGGTCCATTGCCTTCTTTAACTATAATGGCACTCAGCAGAGCATGTTCCTCCACCAATCCCCAACAGCCTCCTTTTAAACTCATTCAATGATACCAGCCACCTACATATGGCTAATTTCTTCATGAAGTTATGTGTGTTCTGTTCTGAGAAATTAATGAAAATGCCAAAAAACACCCCATTATTCCTATCTTGTAATCTTAAAGACAATGAAAAAAAAAAATCCTGGACCCATCACTTTATCTGGATCAGCACCAAAACCTAATGGGGTCTTTTCTGGGCTGAGATCCATCGTGCATCCTGCTGACAAACCAACCAACCAAACAAAAAACGGACACAGGTGATAACACAGCCTCCTTGTTGGAGGTAATAATTAGTACAGACTAGTCTTTGTACTTCAGCGGTCAGAACAAGCATCCTAGCACTAGTCCAATGTCGTGAATTTAGTCTGATATGAACTAAACTGATCTAAAACGTCACTGAAAAACACACCAAAAACACAAATAAAACCATCCTTGGAGCATTATCTTACTCAACAATACAATGTCATGTGGTTTATTCTAAATGTCTAGATAAGGATGGTAATCTAAAAAAACTACTCCTACTTCTAGCTTTTAACAAACTGCTCTTCCCAAAAGCCTTAAGACATCCCTGGGTTAAACATCGCCAGCTAAACATGAGGCAAGTCAAGGGGCTGCAGCTGGATACATGGAGCAAACCTTCCAAACCGCTATTACGCTAAACCATGTTACAACCTGGGCTGACAAATTCATGATACCAACAACAAGCAACAGTCAACTACATTTAGAAAATAAAGGAATCAAAACTACATTATTAGATTTCAGAAAAGATCAAGGTACCACCTGTGATGACTACTTCCACAGAACAATCACCACTGGCTGGTTGCCTGACACATGACTCCAACCCTGGTCACCTTGCTGCAGGTCCTCCCAGCCATCACCAGCCTCATCCTACTACAGACTTTGTGGCACATGGAACTGTGTCTGTCCATTGTTCCCATCATTATCGCCCCCTGCAGGTCCTGCGCCTCCATACACGCATGTAATTGCTGCACCTAGGTGAGCCAAACTGTCACACTCACAAGCTGTCCTCTAGTGGATCAGCTAGTTAAACACTTTGGCATGAGACTTGGCTGAAATCTTAACAGGAGCCGCAGTTTCTTGTTTTTAAACAAATTAATCATTTTAACTTTAGCATGTGCTATAGCAGATTATCATTTATCTTAAAACACTGGTTCCCAGCCAGGGTGCTGGGTGCCTCTGTGGGTCCTAAAATTAATTCAAGGGGTCACATGGGGATTTAACAGATTCATAAAAGTCTCAATCGTTGACATCTCTTCTGTTACTTCCGTTTTTTTCTTAGGTACTGAACCCTTTCAACCCTTTAGGCTTAAAAAAAAGTTCTCACAATTAATCTTTGTGAGAAACCACTGATAGCTTGCATCCACACCGAGAACATGGCATGTGATCAGGGCAGTAGACACAGTTTCCAGCCTTTTACCAACTTCAGGTATGAGCCTGTCCGCCAATAAAATGGCTGTATGATGTGATCTAATTTTTCAGGGCTAAAATGTTAACCAATCACAAGCATCTTGGACAGTGCAAAGCCCTGGATGCCCCTGCAAAATAGTGTGTGAGAGAACTTGTTCTGCACATAAGGAGTCGATCCATACATTTAAAAAGGCTAGATCTCCACAAAGGAAAGGTAAGAGCTGCTAGCTCGGTTATGTTCGTACTGTTAGTGATAGGGTAAGGGTAACATGCCATTCTCCATGTGTAGGTTGCTAGCTCAGGGGCTGATATTGTTTCCCATAGCAACAATGGTGATTTTGAAACATCAAGACTCGGATAGCACGAGGGAGGAGCAGAATGTAGCTTGAAATAGGTGCCCAATGGCAGGATAATACTTACAGTCTACATCCGGTGAGTTAGACTAAGATGTGTCAGTTCCTAAAATTCTCAGATCAATTGTCTCAAATTGTAATATATAGAATCCTGACACAAAAATATTATCAGTTTCTATTGTTTACCTCTTTTTAAATGAGCAACATTTGCATTAACAGGGAGAACTTCTTGTGGACTATAGGTGTAATATAACATTCATGTTTTTTTTTAGATTACCAACTCAAAGGTTGCTACCTTTGCAGGTTGGTGCCAGACAGGTAGGGCACAAAGGTTTTAGCAGGGCTTTCTCACTGAAAACAGCTGCATGCTGTGTCTTCAAATAAGATTAGTGAGAGTGTGGGCCAGAAAGACAATATAATGAGCCAATAGAGGCTCAAAGGAACTGCAGAGTCAGCCCATTTATTCTTTGAAGTTTCAACAACACAAGCAACCCCTTTCACGACACATTGTCATTATATATATATATATATATATATATATAAAAGATGTAAATCTTTGGCTCATCTTAAATAGTGTATTAGTGACACTTAAAAAAACAAAAAAAAAAACCAAAACATTGGTCAGACAGTCTTATGTCTTTAGATACAGAGAATCTGGATATACTGAGATTTATTTATCTGTGTGATCCCAGAGAGATTATTGTAACCAAAGCAAGGGATTCTTGTTCTCTGGTTCTGGTGGAGGTTTCCTCAGTGGGCAGGGCCACACTCCAATAACTCACTTCTCCCCAAAATGTAAACATAGCATGGTTAGGAAATCTAAATGGATTCAATCTGATATACCAGGACACAGCCCCATTTAAAATTATTTACTTATGACCAACCTATCAGCAGGAAGCTTTATTTAAAATGGGCAGAATAAATATACTGTGTACAGTTAGCTCTAACAGGATGGACTGTGTGTATTTGGAGGGCTCTTAAGGAAATCAGGCTGTGTTTAGATTATCAGACATTTCAACTGCTGCGGGTTATTTAATAAATAAACAGCTGAAGCTCGGGGTCTTAGATTCTGTTATGTGTTTGCTTCGACATCATTGGAGTGGTCTGTTCAAGCGTTTACCATATATTATTATAAACCCTCATCTCTGCTCACTTGATAGAAACTCAAGCTGGATCTTTACTATTTGTGTTGAAGCGCAAAGAGTGTGAACTGAATAAAGCGCGGCCAGCAGCCAGAGTCTAACACAACAACACTATAATGACTCGCCAGTTTTGTGAAAAATGTAAATATGGTACTGGCTGTACACATGGTACCTCATCTTTATACTTATATGATCATTTGTATAATATATGAGAGATTTGAATGATAAAGTACAACACAAGTGATATAGTAATTGTGTAAAAAAAAATGTCTACGATTATGGCATCTTGAAAATATTCTGGTGGAATATGTTTGTAGAAAAATGAAACAACTCTGTGGAAAATTCCTATAACCTCTGTGTTCATTCATCTCAGTGTGACTGTGCTTTTTTTGCCAAAAGGGGTGACAAAACTGGAAATTCACAAACATAGCAGAGACACTTAGCAGGAATGCTGCAAATTACCATTCGGAGTTAGAAATTTACCGTCGCTCCAATTTGTCCATTCAGCACGATTTTTCCCAAGACTAAAGATGTAAATGAGCCCAGCTGTAGTTCCTCTGATCTGCTGCTAAATAAGATTTAATGCTGACCTGTTCTGACATGTGATGCAGATGTCTGGAAAGTACTGAAGCACAAAAATCAACCTAACAAGAAGAGGACTGTATGTGAGAAATATTAGCTCATTAGCATGATGAGCGTGCTGTTGTCAGCTCAACAAGGCGCTAAAGTGAGAGTCACATTGATTGATTTATGACTTATCTGAAGGATGTATCATTTTTGCTGGTCTTACGTCTTCAGCTATGGCACTGAACAGAGAGCTCTTGTAAGGGAACTTCATGGTGCATCTTTTTAGTTCACTGATGGTGAACGTTAGTGTCATGGTTGGATTTAATTCTACCACTCCGACTGAAGGAGGCCTGGGAGAATACAGAGAAACATGTCCCCTGAGCTTGTCAAACACACTGTACATTGGCTGGACCCCAACTGGCACTGCACTGACATGCTTTTGCAATATGGTATATGCTAAGTGCACGCTAACAGACTGACACTGTGTACTGGCTGCAATGCTTACTATTTATTGGAAGACTGTTATGGACTTAATGGAATGAGCGGGCTAGCACCTATTGTTGTTATTGTTCCTGACACGGGATCATGGCGCGTAGCCGGGGCCACTAGGTTGGTCGGCTGGTCGGTTGGAACAGCTGAGAAGTGGCCTCGGAGCTGTGGGAGTGGTCTGGCCCAGATGGCCGTCCTATACAGCCCAGGGATTCAATACCTTTCTTTCCCCCCTCGCAGACCAGATGGAGACCATTACAGTGGCCTGAAAGACCTGAGAGAGAGAGCGAGAAAGAGAAAGTTAGAGGGAGAGAGAGAGAGAGAGAGAGAGAGAGAGAGAGAGAGAGAGAGAGGTGGGGTAGGTGGCGGTGGGGGTGTCTCGCCTTTCCAAAATCTCTAATTACCACAATTGTTGAAATCTTTTCAGCCTGCTTTTTTCTTGCGTTTCTGATACAAAAAGCTCCCTCTCAACATGCACTGCAAGCTCTCCTGAGAATTCCTATAAGAGACCAGACTGTTTCACACAAGACAGAAAGACAGAGGGAGAGAGAAAAAGGAGAGACGCAGAGAAGGGAAGGGGAGAGGAGGAAAAAAAGCACATTAAAGATATGCAAATCCAACTGTCTGGGGTGAGGAGCATTAACCAGCGTTAGTAGGATAGCTGCCTCTATTTTTAGTGGTTGCATGTGTGTGTGAGTGCACGCATGAGTGTGTGTGTGTCTGTCTCTCTCTGCCGAGGTGTGTGATGACTTCCTTAAGCCTGGGCTTTCATGTTCTGGTGAGACAGTCTGGGCGTCGAGATATGTCGGCAGAAATATTCTGCCTAATTGAGACACTTCACAAATGAAGCTGTCAAGCCCGGGCTTCAAACAGAATACACAACAGCAATTGAAAGAGAATTTCTAGGACAGCAGTGTGAAGGAGTTTCTTTCTTTCTTTTTTTCTAAACAAGTACAGTGCGTTAAATGATTACAGGTTGGTTCCAGGACAATCATCAGAGTTGCCAAGGATGTTTAAAAAAGAACTTCAACAGAGAGTCGAGGAGAGTCAAAAATAGCAGGCCTGCCAATCACGTCTTCGAGTCACATTAAAGAAGGCAAGGGGAGGGATGCATTTAACTCGTTTATTTTGCACACGTGGTCCTGACATTACCCAAGGCCGATGTCAAAGTCATTAAATGCAGAGGACTTTCAGGTGATGTAATGCAGCGTCTGGTGGCCTTTCTAAGTTCCTGGAAGCAGCGTGGTTGTTGCCAAATGTACAACATGGCCATGACAACATTCAGAGCCCAGAAGAGGCTTCTTTAAGACACAAACGTAATACTCCGATTTCGCCTCTGTCCATCTGATTGTTGGTTAGTTTGTTAGCAGGATTTCAAAAAACTACTGAACTGATTTCCATGGTTGTTAGATGGAAGATGAGCCTCGGTCCAGAATGGACTAAGCCATTGACTCTTGGTGCAGATTCAGATAAAATGATTGATCCAGGAGTTTTTCTCATGTTCTTGAACATTGTGAGATGAGGCCTTTTTTCAGCATTTTCATACATGTCTCAGGGAATAACGCGTGGATCTTAGGTGTTTTTAGGTGGCTGGTATCAATAAGTGAGCACAAAATTGGACCATTGGTCCTTTGCAGAGGTATGTACTCTACTCACTGCCATTCTAGTTCTCTCTGTACAGACTGTTTTTCTAATACTTGTGTTTTCCCACTTAGTCATGATACCCATGTTACTGATGATTATTGATCAGGAGAAAAATTCTGTACATACTTTGTGGATATATGAAGCAATTTTGTGGAGAATACAAAATACTGAATACTGTGCATTGTATGCTTATGTATTGCAGTATAGTCTAGATATATTGAAATGTCATTTTAAGGGCATAATTCAGCCCTACTTCAAAATCTAGCAAGTCTGTATATTGTAAGGCCCCTTTACACTCCACAAATGATCGCCTGGATCTCACTGTGCAACACCTTTAACAAGGACTGACATGGAGCTGAACAAACACAGCCTGCATGACTTGGGTTACACAGTCTGACATGACCCACAAGTGACATTTCAGAATTAAGTTTTTGAGGGAAAAAGTGGTTTCATTAATGGGTGTTTTACAGAAGATTCAGTTATTTTACCATCAGCAAGATCCACCATCCAAAAGGACCAACCATTCTCATCGGTGTTCAGCTAGGTTGGGATCAGTGACTGTAAAGGCCATTGCAGTCTGTATGTGTACATACAGGGAAAGTGAGGGACAATGGAGCTTTTCACATATGTAAGCATATTTTTGGTGTTTTCTTAACATATGTGTCTGTGAAATAAAACCAGGACTGCCTGTTCCAATCAGAACAAGGAAGATGTAAGTCAACTGTGAAAGCAGCTCATTATGATACATATAGACATTTCTGAGGTGGTGACCTGCAGTGGCTGTAGTATTAACAGGTGAATTGGTATAAAGAGTGACCAAGTGTGCAGGGAGGAGGTCGGGTGTGGACAGTTGGCTTAAACAAGTACAACTTTCATCCAGGAGACCACTGTTCATGTCCAGTGTGTAACCAAAAGTCAACCCTGAGTTACTTTAACTTACTAACCTAGTGAAGTAACAACATGTGCATAACATCATTACATACGTAACGTAAGTCTGCAATAACTGAAGTGACGGAAACAACATGGAAATTTTAACCTAAACATGATGTTTTCCTAAACCAAACCCAGTAGTACCTGGTATACTGTGGTATACTGTATGTTGTTTTGGGAACAGTGATATCTGTTGTTGAGGTACAAAAAAGTGTTGGAAACTCCTCTCTGTGGTCGGCACTGAACTGATATCACACATGAAGATCAATTCAAAAATAGTCTTCTGTGGCTCTGGAGGAGCTTTCTAAAGTCTGATAAAATAACCTTCATGATATCACACTCATGTCACCATGGTTACTGTATCTCAATGTTGTCTTGAGACTTTAAATCTCTGACAATAATCCTCTGATAAAAGCTGAGCATGTGGAGTTTGAAAGACAGGGAGGGTCTGATGAAAGATATTATTAAGATCCATTATGGGTATTACAGGAGCTGTGTGTTTGGTGTGTGGGTATGCCTGCCTCTGTTGCTTTAATTCTGACCACTAAATAAGCCTCACAAGCCTTCGAACTTTATCAAAGTGAAACACGAAATCCCTGGAGGACGGTGAAAACATGAGGAGGGCAGGTTGGTATGTCCATCCCACCATCATGCTGCAAGGAATATGCTTGGCACACTATGAGCCTTCATTTAGAAACTCAAGTCATGCCTGTGGAGCATACGGTCCATTAAATTAGACACAACCCAGGAAGTTGAGCGATCTGGTGAGACGAATAAAAGTGATAAAGACAGGGAAATGTAGTTTTTTTTTATGCAATATGTGAAAAAAGGTTTGAATGGGTTTCATCTCAGAGTTTTCTCAACATCAGCATAACATCAATTTGTACTGTACTCTGTATGTACTGTATTTTTTTATTTTTTTTTTTTTTTTTTAACGCAAAGCAGCAGCGGTAGAGCACCACACACTGATTTCCTCGTGATAGCGGATGACCGCAGCAGAGCTCGGGGCTACTGTAATGGAGGTGCATAGCTGTGCGGAAAGTGGATCAGTAAAACAATATGTGAGTCTCCGCTCCGAAACTTTCATCGTGAACTCTAATACTTGACCGTGTTTGTCAGTGTAGTCTTTGTTTAGACAAGACGAGCCGAGCCCTGAGAACAGCAGGCTACTGAGGGCCTGCCGCAGAGTGTGATACCAATGGCTACGGATAGCATATGGCACCGGGAACTAGATACAACACAAACAAACACAGGACGCAGGGATGGGCAGGCACAGACGATGGGATTACATAGGCTGTATATTGTGTGTGTGTGTGTGTGTGTGTGTGTGTGTGTGTGTGTGTGTGTGTGTGTGTGTGTGTGTGTGTGTGTGTGTGTGTGTGTGTGCATATTCTGGACGCTGCATGCTTGTATGTGTACTTGTGTGCACTGTACAGTATGTGTGTACAGCTGAGCATTTTTAGCACCAAATGTCTGGACTGTCTTTGCTGTACATGCTGGATACTTTTAGCAGATGTGCCTGCAAGAAGAAATGCCATCGCACAGAGCATATACTGTGCATGTAGACAGGGAAAGGAAAAAAAATATTAATGAGAGGGATCGTAACAGACACATCAGCCTGTGGCTTGCGACACTTGACTGTAGCTGTCAGCATCACATTTCTAATGGACAATAAAGTGTCCAGAAATATGAAAATAGTGGATGAGGCAAGTGCTGTTTATCTGACAGGCACCGTACATAAGAGTATTTAGTATATAAGCTCAACTTCAAGTGTATTATCTCAATATACCTTGGCCACTTACAAGAGTAAAGACAGCTTAATAATAGCATGTTTTTAAATATCACATTTTTTTTTTTCTTTTTTGAAGTTTTATATTTTTTGTACAGCCTCTTCACCTTCTGCATCTTTTTGCTGTTAACATTTGGTAATGTTTTTTTTTTGTTTGTTTGTTTTTTCGTCTCCAATCAAAGCATTTTACTTTCTTCTTATCTACTGTGTCTGTGTGTGAATCTGTTGATCTGGGTGGCAGTTATACTGAATTGACCTGAGCTGACTTACAGCAGTAGAATGAAAACGGCTCCACACTTTCTATGTTTCTATGTCATGCATACAGTAATGCAAACTGCGCCAAAACCCAGAGAATCTCAGCGGTATCTTTTTTCAAATTGTTGCAAAAATCTGGATCACATCTGTTTGCTTAAAGACTGCTATGTGCATGGTATTCATGACAGGACTGCAAGCCAATTCAAATAATATATCTCCTTAGTATTTTAAAAGCAGACTCTTGAAAACCAGACAGTATTTACAGTCATTTTAAACAGGTTTGAATCTTATCCTTGAATATCAAATACACCACCATTAGCCATTTCTCAAAGTTTCCACACATAGACACCACACATTTAATGCCTTCCATTTAATGCCGTATAATGTGATATGCTGACAACAGAAATGTGTGTGGCATTCCAGTAACAGCATCAGTCATATCTGGAAGTGTATGAACTCCATATTCAGATAGTATCAAAGTGGTCCAAATCTAGAGACTGACATGACCTCAACATGATTTATAGACAGAGAGTATCCACAGACACTAAGATCAGTTTGTCTTTGTACATCTGATTTTGGGCTACAAGTAATATCCAGATACATTGTGAATAAATGCTTTACAGGAATGTAGAATAGCTCAAATCCAGTGTTGGGGCTAACTTATTACAAATTAATTTGTTACATTACTCAAATTACTTTCTTGTTGTAATGAATAATGTAATGATTAGTTCAAGCTACATATTATTTAGTTCATGGACATATTCACATTATTTAGAATTTTGGGGGCGAAAAGGACAACATCACGAACAATTTTCACAAAATGAAAGTGTTGCCTGGAGGACAAGGCCTTGTTGTACTGTTTTCACTGATACTGCTGTGCCTAATACTGTCTGCCTCTGCCTTGATCACTGTCAGATTGTGAGCAAAATAAAGAGCTGTAAATCTTGTATTGCACCTGCCATTCCTATTATCAGGCTGCAGAGTTACTGATTGTGGGCACAGTGACTTACTGTCAATACAGTCTTCAAGGTACATGTACAGCTGGCTACACGCCAATATAACCCACATGCCCAATGAGTCACAAAAACGTTTAACCATCATTTTTGGAAACTCTAAAGTACACTTTCATGTTTTTTTTTCCCTCAGATAATGCAGTAAAAAGTTACTTTTTAATGGCAATAATTTTGTAATATAATGAGTTATTTTTTGAAATAACGTTACTCAACTCTATTCAAATTAGAAAAATGTTTGAACTCCTCATACTGATGGGCTCAAAGCTGGAGACAAGGTATGCTCCAGATATGACATTTTACAATGCTGTGAGCAGACAGTCTCTTGCATGGATTTTAGGATAGATATTTGGAAATACCCAGAAATTAAGCGCCTCCAGATTCTGGCATATTTTGCACAGTGATATAGCATATATCAATTACTGACACTGGTTGCGGTAACACATCAACAAAGGAAGCAATGCCAAGAAAATTGAAGAATAAGACCAATACAAGCTGTTTACTGTCAATGGAGCATGTTTTTCCTCAGCGTAGATTTATAGTATTCTTTGTAATGATTTTGTCAATGTTCCCGTCAAAGACTGTAAAAACATGAGTCTCTTGAATAATTGAAAATACTTTACAAAAGTTTGTGTTATGGCGAATTGTTTCAAGATGTCTTCTTCATTTGCCTTTATTTGGCTCTAAATAATACAATACCCATACCCGTTGCGATGGAAAAACAGCTAGTTAGAGGTGCGAATCGGAGCTGTGCAGTACCTATGATTTGTCGTTGCAGTTCGGAACTAAATACCATTTGTAATCCAAAACCGACTTTTCTCTGAAAGTGAAACGTACAATATGTAACCTCTGTTGCTAAGGGGCTCTCTATCAATTTGCTGAGTGTTGTGTGGAGGGCCTGATGGAGCAGGAGGTGTAGCTGCTGTTCAGGACCCTCTGGAGAATTAAGACATTAAGACCACATTTTTACTTTTAACATTTAAAATACTCACTCCTGTTTATCACCCTGACTACAGCAGTGATCTGTATAGGTAACCCCCATTGACGAATGTTTATATTCTGTAATGGTGACTGCTGATTGCAGCTGGAGTGGAAATGTACTTCAGGTTACAGAGAGTAGAGGGGGAAAAAGAAGTGAAAGAACCAGAGTCTCTGGTTTGTGTCTGCATTGGTTTGTGCCGTTACTCACTAACGTCAGCTTACGTCTAATGTACAGTGAAGTAATCGTGGCAGATGAACACTGCACAAGTAACCCAAATCACCACAAATGATTGCTCCTATTGTGGTGGACCCTTAAACAACCACCACTGCTAATGAAAACCGTTGTTACTGTCTGTCTGTAGTGACTAAGATGCTTCTATGCAAAAAAAGGATTGGGACTTTTATTTCACTGGAAATAAATCCTCCAATTTGGCAGCTCTAAAGGCTGATCAGTGATTTAGAACTGTCCTGTTATACATTTTTAATGGCCACGATTTTTCCATGCCCATGGTATAAAACTTGAAAAATGACAACAGCACTGTTGCTTGAAATGGGTCCAATCCACCTAAACTAGTGCCAGATCAAGTCCAAGTGAAGCATGCAGACTCATTACTGATGTTTTTCTTTGTTGTACAAGAGTCTATATTTTATACTCCACTTTTGATCTGTCGGCTCGTAACAATCCTTTCTTCTGAATTGGAATCAAATTGAAAATGTTGCCTTCATGACAACACTGGTCTAGCTGTTTAAAGGAGCTGTCAGTGGAAGGATTAGCATTTGCTGCAGCAGGACTCTGGTGGATCATAGCCAGAGGAGAGAAAGGCAAGTGGGGTCTGACAAAAAGCAGGAGGCCTAAAGTCAGCCTGGCCCGGGGCGAACGCTGCGCTCCACAGGGACACAAACACACCGAACTCCAGCTCAAGTCTCCTCTGATAAACAATGAGCGAGAAAACACACACTTGTGGGCAGCACACACGAGTGTGCATGAAAATACATGCAGCACACATCGTGTTTGGGGAGGAGACGTTAAAGCCACAGGCCTGTTGTACAAAAGGATCCTTTGTTCTATTACTGCAAAACACACACACACACACATGCAAACATACACATACACAAAAATGCACACACACATAGCAAAAAACATGAGTGCTGCATGCAAGCCAGACAGAGCAGAGAGAGGCTGCAGGTTCAAGGCTGTCAGGACCGTTGAAGTCTGAAAGTTGCATGTGCCTTACACATCTGTGTTGTCTCACTTGAGTACAGGCTGCGTATCATCCTGTTAGATAAGGTGCTAAGTGCATGCTGCATGTGTGTCTGGTCACCTGACGGCAGGTCCTGTCAGGAGGTGAACATGACCTGTATGGAGAGAAATGTCTCTCTGTGTCAGTACATCAGTCTGGCAGCTCCACCCTGCCCACTAACATCTCTCACATACACTCAATTTTTAAGTTGATGTCTCTGTGCAAATATGGAGACAACACAGAATGGGATGTATATATAATATATCATGTGTCATTAAAATGTAAAATGTCATTAAACTGTAAATTTGTAGCATACAGGTAAACAATTAAGACAACAATATATATATATTAGCAGCACATGTGAGCCAGGACTGCACATTTTACTTTTAGTGAGTTGTATTTGCAAGGCAGTTGGCTGCCAAGACAAAATATTGGCAGTTAACATCTCTGCATATCACATATCACCTCTCCACATGAAATAGTATGCTATAATGTACCATACAGACATTTCTACAAATCCTGTCATATCATGTTCACGACGGCAGTTTGAGGATATGTTCCAACGTTTAAATGTACAACCCTGCGTTACTGGCTGCAAAAACAAGATTTTTTTATTTATTTTTTTGATGGGATGTTGGAACATGTTTGTTGTGACCAAACTGGGTGTTTCTAAGGTGACCGTGTGAAAACTTCCTACTGTGTGTGGGGCAACCAAAAACTTTTTTGACATTTTTGACAGCAGTCAGAGGTGCGTTTGTGGCAACACACCAGATTAATGAGACCTTGAGGTAGTTAGCAGTTGTGTATTTGATGATCCAAAAAAGGCTTTTAAGCCATAATATGTTTTCTTAACCTCAGCCAATTGGTTTCTGAGCTGAATGCGAACCAGAACATTAGATATCAATTCAAATTGAACTGAGGAAATGGAAGTTGCAACACAGAGACATGTAAGGTCAAGTATTTCTCTATAACAGATCCCTCCTACCAACATCACTTTCAGTGGACATTGAAAATGAGCCAACACTGTGGTAGAGAATGCTACAAGCAGCTAGGAGTTACAGCACGTTTCATGTAATTCGAAGAAAGATGACGGGTTGCATCAATCTCATCCACGATTGATGCCACCACTCTGTTGCTACTTTTCAAATATATATTTTTCTCATTCATGCAAAGGAAGATGTCTTCTCGGGCTGGCTCAAACTATTGAAACAGCCTGTCAGCAAGCAAGAAATCTGGAAGCAGGCTGAAACAATCTGACACTTGTGATCAGATCTGGTGAAAATATTGCTGAACTCTCGATTATTCACTGACACAGATTGGGTGCATTTTCAGCATTGTTCTGCAGGATGGATGATCCAGCCATCAGTTTGCATCACAACATCGTCGAAGCTAAGTGCAAGCATCGATTCATGTCACTGCAGTCATTAGAGATACAGCTTTATTTTTAAATTCCCATGGCATGTCTGTGTCTCCATTTCTGTCCATGTGCAACTCCTTTCTAAACAGTTTATCAAAAATAATTGATTGTTTTCTATTTAAATGTCTAAAAAATAATAATTCCATTAAAGATTTCAGTAATAAAATCAAATCAAATCAATTTTAGTTGCTTTTTATGAGTTGATATGAATGGCAGAGTTAGGGTTAAATAAGCATATGATATGATCTCATATCAATTGCAAGCCCCTGTATCAAAGGGAATCAATATTGCATCGACTTTGTGATACGTGCAAATATCAGATTGTTGTCAAAATAATCATCATCTTATTTTGATGAACCTCTACACCTCTGATTCTAATGTTTGCTGACCCCCTGACCTGTCCATGTGAGCCACCAAAATGATCAGCAGAACAGTTTCTAAATGTACTGGCCTTAAAGCGAAGCGAGCCATACCACTCCACAGTGGATACAATCTGCTCAGATGCTTTTTAAAAAGACATATTTTACAGACAGTAAACACAGGTGTGGCAAACTGAGGCGGAGACTGGGCATTTTCTTCATTTGTACTGGAGGTAAGAAGCAGGAAAAAAAAAACATGTATTTAAGGAAAAAGCTAAAAGTGTAGAATATGAACACATGGGGGGCAGCAGAGGGAGAGGCAGCACATGAACTTAATTGAATGGATGAGAAGAAAGGCAGATAGAGCTCACTAAATGATTGTTAGGCCTGCAAGGGCAAACAGAGCAGAAATTACTGTGACTTAAAACGATTTTAAAAATCTACATGACTTCAATCATAAGATGTGAAAGCTCTTCTACTAGTGCGAGATCAAGACATTAGTCTGCCAGTATCATCCTTTCATAAAAGAGTTAAAGAATTGATTTATATGACTGTAAAAACAGCTATTTGTTGCATTCTAAGTGGGCAACCTTCATAATTTCCATAACTCTAACGTTTTACTTTGAATATGAATTTAATGCAAGTTACTGACCTTTTAACTCTGCTCTGAATACTCATTATCCATAGTTTGTATCTGTCCACATGCTGAGGTGGTGTGCATGTATAAAAAACGATACCCTGCATGTAAAAAGTGTATACACAGTATGTTTCAACAGTGCTTCGGGTTCATGAATGTGCCAGAGAGTGCACGCTTCTCAGAATGACTATTCACAAAAGCACCCTATGCTTTCATGTATTCAATATGGAACAGGTGAGGAAACTAACTTACTAACAAGTTCACATTTTAAGAAAGGCCAGCTGGAGACAGTAAAAGTAAGCAGGGGCCAGACTTTCAGCCGACTCATTTCACTAACCTTATCACTGATTAGTTTGCTAGTATCAGCTGATTAAATATGTCAGATGGTAAAATCAGTGTCTGCTGCCCTAAAATTAAAAGCTGCCTTCGTTCTGCTTCTGTCTAAAAACAAGGGCAGTGTTTAAAAAATAACAAACAATTAGAAAACAATTAAATCTGTCACTTCTCACTGTAGTAAGGGAAAGCTCAGCATCCGGCATAGCAACAATAACTGAGAGTTGAGACGATTGTTGAATTTACCGTCATGCTGAGGAAGAGTCAGCACAAGGACAAGAGGCACCGGCTGAAAAATGAACTGACACGAGCACACACAGATCTGAGATAACAATTCCAGATCTATTGCTCAGTTTGTGCTCCAGCTTCGTCTCATCCATACTGTGACTGTGATGAATGGCTTTATGCTTTACAAGCATATACATTGTAATATCAGCGCTGCACAGAGGGACGCAAATCAAATCATCAGAGCTTTAAGTCCCTGTTGGCGAATCAAAACAGCGCGAGCACGTCCGTGAGCTATTACTAATAATATAGATGGTATAATACATCTGGGAATGTGAGTTACTGACAGTCAAAGAAAGAACATTTACAGCATGAGTGTGAGGTAACGCCTCTCTGTCTGACTGTCTGTCTGACTCTGTCTGGTCCTCTGTCTGTTCCCTCAGCTGCTCGCCCCACCTCAATCATGCACAGTATCTCTTCTTGAAGACAAAGCCCAACATACAAAAACCTAATATTTCTGTATGCATGTTTATTGATGTGCCACATTAAAAGAAAAACAAAAAAAATGTGTATTTGAATGTATGCTGGTGCACAACATGGCCGTACACCAATATACATTCAAATACACAGTAATCTGTGCTCTGCGCGGCCGCTCCTGGTCTGTAATTATTTGACACTCAGTAGATGGCATTTGCTTGCGTGTTTTCGCGCCCACCCACACACATACACGGGCAACAAACCCATATGCGTCTAACCAAAGGTGCACACACACACATTCACACCCTAGCACACACGCATACGCGCACATCAACTCTGCATCCGCCGTCAGCCGCCAGCTCCAGCGTCTGAGACGTAAAGAAGACAATGAGGGTCAGACAGACAGATGGAGACGGGCCGTTAAAATTAAACAGTTGGATCTAATTATTATTGGGTGATGATAATTGTATTGCTGATGACTGGTGCTCGTTCACCTTACACTGAACATGCAATAATAACGTGTTCGTACGCTTTGATGCTGAAGCAAAACAAATTTGACGCCATTGAAGGCCAGAGTTTTTTTATCCAGCAATAGAAGTTTGTTGCATATTCTCTATTTCAATGCTAACGCCAGACTAGCGAGTGGTATTGATCTTTGTATCTAAAGGCTCATTCATGCTCCACTTCGATCAGGATATGGAGAGAGACCACTGAGGTCTCTCCATTCTCTGCGTTCATTTGTTCTGTGCATGAACATATTTTCTAAAAGCTTACAGATGCAGACCAAACTATCACTGGGAACTGTGAGTGTCGGTATAGCCGATAGTTCAAGTGAGATGACTATAGGACACATCGTAGCTGTACAAAAAAACGGCAGACAGCAGAAAAGGCTGTTCTTTCTCTGTCAATTTCTCTCAACAGTAATGGTACGGAAAATAATTTTCCATCCATGCTGGGATTTATGACCTCACAGACCACTGTCTACTATGTTTTTTTCCTCTTAACATGTAACACTATCAGAATATCAAACACTATCTCGGTTGTTGTCAGAATTTCTTGTTCCAGAGCTGGACGTATTGCTTATCATCCATGCTAACATAAAGGGTGCAGTTATGGTAACATCGTTTGAGATGTGCATAATTGTTTCAGTACGTTAAGGGGGTATAAACGAGCCATAAGTCTATGGCAAGAAGAAGCTAAGCATATTATAATTATAAACATTATTAGCATTTATTACTGTTAACTTAGTATTTGGTCTATTTATATCTGGAGTTACTCTTTTAAGTTTCACTGATGTGAATAGTTGATCAAATGATGTGCGCTAAATCCAAATGGGCTCTTTCGCAGTGACAAATCCACAGAGAATTATGATCTAATTCTGCAGGACTGCTTCAGTGTCTTTCAGCCCATTGTTTTGTCTTCCAGCCAGCAGACTCTGCTCTCATCAAAACCCATTTCTAACCCAGTGGGAAGCCGTGAAAAAACTACCCACTCAGCACCAAACGGCAGACAAACAAAGCTAGCGAGTAGCCGGTGAACACAGAGGAGCATGTGCCAGGCTAAGAGCAAGATATTTTCTTCCAGCAGGCCAAAAAGAAGGAAAGACAGAGGCCGAACCTGGATCAGACCAAGATATTTTTGAGGGACACGAACTTACATGACAAATTATTGTTGTTCAGTGATTCTACTGGGTCGAACAGTTTGAACAGCAAATCAATCCATGGCTGGGTGAATCCCTTTCATACTTTTGCTGCACTGAAGAAATACAGCCAGTGTTTCAGCTCTGAACAAACACCGTGCGCCTGCTCTGCTCCTGCTCATCAGCACAGAATCCACTTTCCTCCACAGTTCTGCATGAAAAGTTTGCTTCTTAACTTCTCGAGTTATTAGATTTGACTAGCTCATTTTTCATCTTGACAGCTTCATTAAAGCACCCTGAAAAGGCTCAAAATATTTGTGTGTGTGTCGGTATGTGTGTGATCACGAATACAGTCTCCTTGCCCATTTCCCTCCAGTCTGCTCGTCCCTGACGATATTTCAAAAGACGTTTTTTTTTTCCTTTCCAAGCTCTTTCTTCCCATCCCTCTCTTTCAACGTGTCCCTCCTTCACAGCCATTGTCCCTCTCTTCTCCATCATCCATCTCACCGTGCTTCATTACCCTTCACTCTTCCAATCATTTTCTCTACAAGCCGCCCACCTCCCCCTTCCTCACCCTCCATCTTATCACTCTTTCCTCTACTCCTCCTCCATGATACTTTTTTTTCATGATAGGAAAAAGAAAAGAAAAAAAAAAAAAAGCCCACACAAACACTTGTCTGCTGGCTGCCCGTTTGTCTCCAGCCTCTCCAAACCTTTCCCTGCTTTGGCATTGGCTGGCTGGAGCATCTGCTGTATTGGTATTGGCTGGTTCCAGCAGGTGAGGCATAGCTGTGCCACTTAATCAATGCCCTGCAGTAAGGGAAGCATGTGCCAGACGCACAGTGCAGCAGCAGCAGCAGCAGCAGCAGCAGCAGCAGCAGCCGTCAGCACTGGCAGCTCTCCATGAGGCTGAGCATGGGGATGGCATGACCTTCAGACGGCCGGGACCAGCGGGAGGAACACACACACGCACACACAAACACAAGCTGTGCATACTTTCTTTGCAAATCACGCTCTTTCCCACAATGTCTGCAGGCCACGCCCAGACTCCACCTTTCCTCTGCAGAGGCCAGTGCTCCGATTCTCACAATGGAAGAGCAGCGGTAAGCGTGGCAAGTAGGCATGACGTACTTCATGAAGGTCAAGAAGAGGCTCTGATGGCACATGCACACACAAAAACACACACTGCAGAGGCTGCAGGGGGGCGTGAAACACAAGTGCTACCCACTTCTGTAAAAGGGGGAATCATTTAGGAAGTAGTAACACTGCAACAATTTTTGATAAATCAGTGTGACTTCAAGTTTATTAAGGAAGTGATTAATTCTAACATCCACCTATCTACTAAAACAGTCACTGATAAAGAAGACACCAGAAAATCATCCAGTTTCCACATTTTGGACAGAGTCTTATTATCCTCAGGTCATTTTGAATGAAGTCAATTCCACATTTGTGTAAATGTTCTGTGATCTTTACATTTTTCTCATGTCTGTCCGTCCTGGGATAGTTACCCCTCTTCTTCTGTTCTTCCTTGAGGCAAATTGTGATTTGTTACATAAATAATCTTCAGTTGACCTGCCTATTTCATTGTAAATATGTTTTCTTACGTTGGTTCCATCTTTTGGATCAGTCCAGCATTTTGGACCCATGAAGACACATTAAGGAACACATTTCAGCAGTGTGAGCCACACTGCTGAAATGTGTTCCTTAATGTGTCTTCATAATATTTTTAGGAGAACAATACAGCTCTATAGGAGGAAGATATGTCAGGCTTTTCATACAGTACCAAACCAATCTTCAGACTGAATGTTGGCAATGTACATGTGTGCAAACCACTGATATGCTGACACTTTAAATTTCTTTACGTTGTAACTTTACCTTTCATCGGGTCAATAATTTTTTTCTGATGCTGTGCTCGTGCTTTGATTAGGTTTTGGCACAAAATCAAGATCAGCTTAAAACACTCTCTGTTACTCCACCACTGTCCCCCTCCACCTCCTGCCATTAAAGTCAGCTCTTTTACATCTAATGTAACTGTAATTTGACTCATACATTTGAACACATCCATGGTTTGCAGACATGTAAAATGCCAACATTGCATTCTTGGGACTGGGCTGTGGATATGGATAGGATATATTTGTTGTTTATTTTGGTCTGCACATGTGATTTGCTAATGACAGGAACTGTACAGACCACTACCAGCCAATCACAGCTGTGGAAATAATAAATAATAATTTGGGGGTAAACCTACAATAACTGATTTCTTTGGGCCACTTGTAGACCAGAACAGATTGTGTGTCTGGTTAAAATATTTTGATAAAGATTAGTGTCTAGCAGGGCTGTGGCTGCCATCATATCAACATCTATTTACCGTCTAAATGTTCACTGGGTTACGGCCAATTGGCACCCGACCCCAGACCCATTCACGCTCTTTCATTCAGGAGAGATAAAAATACCCCCTATACTGTACACAAAGTCATTTTCACTTCTTCCCCCTCTCTCCCTCAGCTCCCTGCTCCTCCTGTCTCAAACACTCCTCCCACATCGTGTCCTCCTCCCTAACCCCTGACCTCCCTTTGCTCTCCCGCCCTCCTCTGCTCTCCCCTCTCGTGAGCCCCGTGCAGAGCCGGCAGGCCCCCCACGTCGCGGGCCTATTAACAGGCCTCAGTTCGCTGTAATGATGCCTCTCCTTATGTCCGTGCAGCTGCCGCAGTGCTGAATAGGGAGGATAAATGTGGGATCCTCAACATCCGCATCATTGTTTCACTGCCACTCTCTGCTGTCATGTGTGGCAGACAGAGGAGGGACACGATGGAATCATCTGTCCGCACCTTGTCCCTTTCAAAAGTCGGACGATTGTCACAGACCAATGTATCAGGACGATATTTTCATTTTACTTTTCATTCTTTATATTCTGGATATACCTTGCAGTTGAACTGCTACTTTGTCACATTCATTTGATTCAATTTGCAGACACCTTTTCCACCATGACAAGAGCACGCACCCTCTGAGGGATGAAAGTCGTTCAAAGAATAAAAGACTGGAAAAAAAAAAATGTATAGGACATCAGGCCGTGGTATTTCCAAAAGATAAGCGACTGGCTATTGTTTAAATGAATGTGGTGGATTTTATGGGATAATACTAGCGAATAATCCCATAATTCTTTGAATTTATGAATAAAGTTAATTGGAGCCACTGATAAAACAGCTGAAACTGTCGTTGTTACACGGTCTGTTCTGCATACATTTGAATAAAGGCAAAAGAAATAATAGAAGAAAAAAAAAACATCAAAATATTCTTGGGTCAGTGTCGGCACTATTCCCACTCAAAGGAGCCTGTGAAACGCTTCGACTACAACAGCGAACACAGCGCACGTGTTTTTGCACCGTTTGTATCGGTGTGTACATTATGTGTCCATGCTCCGCGGGACAACAGACAGCTGCTGCAGGGTCCATCAGTCAGCTGCTGTATTTATAGGGTGATGACCATCGAACGCTAACAGCTGCATCACACAGAGGAAGCAGACACGTTCAGAGCTCGTCCCTTCAATTCTGCCGGTGCCGAAAATGACTGCAGAACCTTTGAAACTCTGTACAAACTATGCGTCTGCACAGGATTTCAAAGTAGAGCCGGCGCATGAAAGGCAGAGGCGGCAGGGGAGAGTAATGGGACATGTCCACTGCAGCACTGAGGAGGACAACGTGTCGCTCGCAAATAAACATCAATACGGAAAATATCACAACTCGGAGCGCTGATAGTGTGGCTGCTTGATTATCATGATTGGTCTGAACCATTTAAAACCCATGGCCAGCTTATTTTCAGCGATGATATGCAGATTCTTCGCTATTCTTTTGTTTTCCATAATTCTTTTGACAATGTGTGTTGGATCATATATACGTGGTGACTTCAGAGTTTAAGGATTAAGGACCAAAGTGCTAGGAAACTGTTCTCCTTGGTGTAAAGCATGATAGATAGACCGCCATGTAATCTTGGGCTGTAGTTAAGCACTATGTCATGTTGTTATGGTGTCACATCTTGATCTGAGTCTTTATGAGTCAAAGAGTTTCTTCTTTTTTTTGTAAGTCAACCGATGCAGAGCTGAAAAGTGTGTGTGTGTTTGTGTGTTACAGTTTTCTTGCTGGTCATAGAATTCTATGTCATGAATGCCTCATTCCACTGCTTGGCTTGGACATGCTGGGCTGTTGAAGGCGATTAGGTGATAAAATATTTGATAATGATCTCAATAATACACCTCACACTGTAACACAGTCAGCAGACCATGAGCAGTCTGTCTTCCCAGAACCTCAAACTCGACGCAACTCTGTATATGGTGTATGACACATCAGTACTTACAGATCACTGCCAGGTGTCATCTGCAGTTTCCAGTCTGCTGCCCTGGGAACGTCTGATGAGAGGAAGAGATGAGACAGGTTAATATAATCATAGACATTATAACTGCGGCAACTGCAAAGTCATCCTCCATTAGCAAGATAGGAAGACTGTGAAAGCAGCTTATTCCAACTCATTTTTATACTTCTTATCAGGCAGTGACATCTAGTGGCTGTTGTTATTATAACAGCTGCAAAGGAGGAAGTCAGACAAAGTCATATAAAGAGTGAAAGAGTCTGCATACGGAGAAGTCCGGGAACAGATGGCCGGGTTAAACAAGCACAGGACTTTGGCTGAAGGGACAGCTGTTCATATCCAGTCTGAAGAGATATTCATCAGTGAGTCCTTTTAACTTACTAAACTATTGAAGATACGTCGCGTACTTAACAGCACTGCAGTGACATATGTAACATATCTGTTACATAAGTAAAGAAGCTGTTAAAACCCAAACAAAAATCTTTTTCTAAACCTAATCAGGCAGTTTTAGTGCCTGAACCAAACTGCGACCATACACTGAAGGTCACGCTCGCCTGTCACTGGTTCACTGCAACAGTCATGTTGTTTTGGAAACGGTGACATGTGTCGTGTGGTGGGGGGGTCACTGGCAACCTGTCCAGTTATTTTGACATGACGATGTGTTGCTATTTTGACATGGATGATTCCAGAGAATAATGTCTACCATTAAACATGCTGACTTCATTTAGAGACTATTTTTTACAGACGACTGATAGACATATCGAATGGGTTTACACCTAAATCAACAGGCTCTTTCCTTATCTACATGAGATACACAGACACAAACTGACAAACTGATTTGAAACTCAAGTGAGGTAAAAAGGTCTGCTGTGAGACAGGTGTGTTGCTGATCCAGGACACACTGACCCAGTCTGTTCGGTCGGGATCTGGACCGATACCGACCTTATTGCACAGATCAGGTATGTGACCAAGCTACAGTTAAATAATATTTTTTCATCAATGTCATTATGAAGTCATTTGTGTTCATCATGTCAGTTTTTAGCGGCACAGCAAACTCATGTAACCTCACATAAAAATTATTCCAATGAGCTCCATACAGAGAGATATAGATTTTTTTTTTTTTAAAGCATTAGTATTGGCTCAGGGATGGGTACAGGAAGACGACATAAGGCATCTTGTAGGAAAGTCACACCAGGACATCCCTGCAAACGGATTTGTCTAACTGTAGGACAAGACATTCAAAATACCCTGCAGATGCAAGAAAAGCGAGCTAACCCTTAAAAGGCTGTAAAGCTTCGTGTGGAATTATTTCAAGGTTACAGGCGAAGCTATAAGTGAACTCAGAGCCCCATATTAGATACAAGTATGAGCAGTGAAGGTACGGCGGCGTATATTAACATATGCTGTCAAGGTGCCCTTCAGCAGGGCTCTGAACCCCCGACTGCTCCTGTAGAGCTGCTGCACACTGTGGTTCTGCTGGACAGCCCTGTGTGAATGAGGGATGTAACGACTGTGACAATCAAGGCAGATACTGAAGACTAAAACATCCATTAAGCCAGTATTTAGTGGGTTTTTTGGGGGGTAACACTTAGTAATAAACATGATTAATAAATGGTGCATATATAGAAACAACTACTAACTGGAGTTTAATACGTTAAAGTGTCTCCATTTTTCTCACCATCAGAAAATAACTGAACTGTTCCAAAGTCACTCAGCCCTTCATCGCAGCGTCTTTGAGAGAGCACTATTTTGTTCGCACTGCATGCTTCTGAAACAACTTCTAAAACCGTCTTTCTCATCAAAATGATTATTTTCTTGAAAAATGAACTCCTCCAAAAGCCCTTTCAGCTCCCTATACGACCACGTACTCAATGTGAAGAATTTCTCAGCGCGTAGTCTTATAAACTGATGGCACAGATATCACCGCTCGGTAGTTCGTGAATGTGCCGGCGCGAAATTAACGTGATGCAACGGATGAGCACAAGTGAATACTCTACTTGGGGACTGGCCCAAAGGTAAAGTCAGCAAGGTAAAAATCTGTCAATGCTGATGTTCAGGCTGAAGTGCAGCTATATACGTGTGGAGCAGGAAAAGAGCGGGTCATTAAGTCACATTTCACTGCACAATTAACGTTCGTACTCATCCCTGACCTGCTGACACTGAGATGATACTGCGTTTAAGAGTTTCAGTTGAGCACTGTGCCTTGTTTACAATGGATGTAAGAACCTTAATGAGGCTGATGACGACCATTTTGCCGCTACTGATGATGACTGTAGAGCACAAAAACAAGCGATGAACGAGAGAGCGGCCGCTCTGGATTTCGTCCGAATCCGAGCATCCCATTAAAATGCGACACATCCCGTCGCACACGCTCAGTCTACTCTGATTAATTGGCATACGGGTAAAAGTTGGCTTTGAGGTACTCTAAGGTCAGCAGAGACAAAGATACAGAGAGACAAAGAGACAGAGAGAGAGAGGGGG
>JARJLU010000281.1:69702-110929 GCA_030272975.1 Sparidentex hasta
GGGGGGGGCGACCGCCTGCTGTGTAACGAATTATTGATAAAAATATCTAATGAAATGTGTTTTGCGTAAATGCTCCTACAGCTTGAAGATAAATGAGCTTTACCTCTGAAAAGGCTGCTTGAAAGGAGCGTGATATACCTGTCACTGGTACATGCACCTTATAAACACAGCTGTGTTTATGATGCGTTTATGTGCGTCATGATCCTCAAAGTGTGATCTAATGACTGAAACTAAACTTCAAATCAAACTCAGCTGAGTGCTGACGACAGCTGCTGGTGAAGTTTCACTTACTGTTATGCTAATATTTTTTACAGCAGAGGCAGCGTAAGTCTGATCCCTTACACAGCCTTCTTATTGTGGCGTCGCGGCTTCTTTCAGAGCGTTTTCATTGAACTATTTGACACGTTCAGACACTTTGATTCTTCAATTCTAACTGGATGTGTCTTTTGCCATTGTGTTACTGTAATTTTGATACAATGTGCTGATGGACCGGACAAACTTGACAAGTCACATCTCATAGACTTGAGACCTGAACTGGACTTCAAGACTTTACAACTTTACAGCTCTTGCACTCGTCCTGATAGATCATCACATATTATCACACGTCACATCCCATTTTGTGCCTCATCAGTGGGTTTTGGAATAGAATCTCCGATCTTCAAATCTAATCCCCATCTCCTCTGGTCTGCCGGGACCCGGCTAAACCCCAGGCTCTGTATAGATAGATCACCCTTTACCTGGTTTCAAAAAGGTGTGATACATGTGAAACCCTGAGGCACTTAGACAGGAATTTGATTCTCCATGCACTACATTTTTATGTTAAGACACCTACTGGTACAAGCTTTTGGCCCTCCCTGAATGATCCCGTCTGGCACTGACAACCTAAGGTGAATCCGAAACGTTTTGGGACCTGGTCATGAGGCTTTCACAGCCTCAGATTAAAATATCCCTTTCCCCTGTCCTTTAAATCAACATGGGAAACTGACCTAATGGCAGCATTTACAGAGGCAGAATTGGGAATGGGAGAGAAAATGTCAAGGTAACTGCAAACAATATTGATCCAACTGAAAATTCTAAATAGAATCTAACAGACTCCATCTCAACTGCATAGGATGGGTTTAGCCCACAGTACCAGTGGTACTTTAATACACATGCTTCGAGTTTGGAGTTTCCCAAAAATCCAAGGGTTTCAGTCTGCTATATACATCACTGACGGAAAAAAAGTTATCGGCCAAGATATCCCTTTATCCCGAAGTCCTCCGCATTGATTGATTAGACCACACCACTCACATTGTCCTTAAGCTGTGGAACAATTATCGTATCGGCTGCTTGATAAGGTGGAGTCGGATCATTTGAAATGGAGACAGTACCACTCCCACATGTCAAGCAGCTGATGTTATTCCAGCTTATTTAAAAAAAAAAAAAAAAGCAAGGTAACAAAAATGTGCATAGCTGAGGTGTTACCTTTGTCGGAATACAAGTTAACAAGTTACCACCATTTTTTTTAATCCCTTATTTTATTATTGAATTGTTAATATGTGCCTGTGTCTTGGATGTATCAATCGTGACTCCACCTTATTATGTGAACAGTTATTGAAACATTTGCCTATGTTTGTCCGTTGTGAAAATAGAAAACCATTCATCTGAAAAAAAAAAAAAAAAACCCTTAACACAGCTCTGACGGGAGGCACAGGCAGTCGCTTTGTCTAAAACCTACTTTACTGTGATCTGAGGGTGGAGGACATATTTTCACCTGTTCATTAACTAGCTAAAATCAATCGGCACTGTCCTATAGGACATGGGAAACAGGAGGACAGACGCATGAGGTCCACAGGGCAATGTTACACCTTCTACTTAAACACTCTCACACAAACACAGTGCTGTGTCACCTCCTCTAGCGCACCACCGACGGAAGACACCCCCTCCCCCTCCCCTTCCTCTGAGTGTGTTCCAGCCCCGAGCTCTCTTGCAGGGCTATAACTCATAAGTTGCTATACTGGCCACACTATACTGCACCTTGTGCCGGGGCACATACGTAGGGCAGCACAGCCCGTGTTTTTTAACGGCTCAGCCGAGAGAGGAAGCCAGCAGGAAGTGTGTGTGAAACAGGCACAGGGACAACAGACAACGTTTTCCACTGAAGGCGGTAAATAAATAGGGTCGTAACAATGAACCCAGTGAACCTCAAGTGGAAACTGGCGGGTTCCAGTACACGATCTGGACTGTAAAATATGGTGGGACAGAAGTTTGCGCTGCTGAACTGATGTAATAAGTTGTCATGTTTAAATTCACCCCAAAATGAATATTAAGTCGTCATCTCCTCCATCCATGCAGATGGAAAGTCTCACAGTCCAGAAAACCTCTCCGGAGCCTCACGGTAATGTGCAGCATTCTCCTGAGGGCGCTGAGGACAACAAATGTCCTGGCCGGTTCTTTTCAGGTCTTTTAAACTGTGCCACATTAACAGGGCTCCGCTTCTCCACTCACACGTTAAAAACGGTCCACATCACTGCACTGCAGCCGCTGGCGCCTTCGCCCTCATCCAGCTGATGTATTCTCACCTTGAAACAAAGTAACAACACTTTTAATAATCTAATGTGAGGTCAACGACTGTGACCATGCCCCATTCTCCTTGTTTGCCGTAGAGAGACAGAAGATTCGCCCCTCCATCGCAGCTGATCGTTTGATTAATCACGGTAATGAGGCGTCGCTTCATGAGTCAAAGAAGAGATCTCTGTATCAACTTGATAAATTAGACAATTGTGACACATCAGCATAATCCAAGTCTCTGGAAGCCCCTTATACTGCACTGATTGCAGAAGACGTTGTTCACACCCTCGACACACATCCAGCTTGTGCACCCGCTTCAGATGGGGTGTGTGCTGTCACTTTTAGCTAAGCAGCTGCAGTGAAGTTTTCAGTTTAAAAAAGGGTATAATTGGCATCTTTCCAAATCAGCTGGGGATCTCGTGTCTTCCAGAGGCTTGGATCACACTGGAAGAGCTGCATGGAGCCATTTCATGTGTTTTTTTACAAGTCTACTTAGGAGAACGCTGCAACGCTGTTCTGCAGCGAAGCTCCAGAAATGTTGCCTGGACTAAGAAACAGGGGGGTAGGAGACGATGACTGAACTTTCATTATTGGGTGAACTGTTCCTTCAACATGATTCAACTGATTCAAAAACAAAAATTATGCTCTCTGATTTCAAATCCCCAAAGGGCCTGAATATAAGTTCACGAATGAGGAGCCAGAGAGATACGGGAGCAAAAGATAAAGTAATGCAGCGAGAGTAAGTTGTCTGAAAGAAGAAAAAAAATGAGAGGAGCTAGAAAATGAGCCGTCTGGTGCCCAGAGGAGTTGAAGAGCTCGATACTTCTAAAGCCTTCACTTGTACAGTATGTTTTATTTATGCTCTCGTCTGCTGCTCTCTGCCAGGCTGACTGGATGCTTGGTTGGCTGAATCATGAACTCGCTGGGTGAACAGATGAAACGCTGATTGACTGGTTGGATGACCTGATGGCCAGCCGACTGACTGACTGATGTGTGATGCATGATCGCAAGTTGGGAGCACCTGTCTGCCTCACACTGACTCACTGAGAGAAAAGGTGTTTGTTTGCTTCTGATGCTGTCTGTCAATCATATAGACGCTGGAGGTTAACAAACAGCACTTCTTTTTTTTTCTTTTTTTCTTATTGCGCTCTGCGTCGTTTTAACATAATACACTTTCGACAAGCCTTTGATTCCTCATACAGGTTTCACTTCCATCCTTAGGATACACTCGTGATTAAGCTGAAGTTACACTTATTGTCATTGTGTGTCAAGTTGCAGTTTACATCTGTGCCGGTCTAGTCTCCTTGAAAAGATGCTGTCTTCACTCGGAGACTATTTCTACAGCGGCGCGCAGAGGACTGATGGAGCAACGACAGCCACCTGAAGATCAATATCAGCAGTGCCAGTGAGCTCGTGTTGGACCACAATGCTTCATATATTTATGTTGCTCCAAAGAAGAGATGAATTCTGTAACACGGATGCTTCACACACATGTTTGAAGGTGGGCATCCAGGATTAGTGTCATCACTTCAGTATCTGACTAAATGCAAAAGTTATCATGTTATAATAATGACCTGAAACCTTTCATCTTGTGGACATGAAGTGTTATTACAAAAATGTGACATCACAGTGATCTTCGACCACCAAAAAGTGCAACATTTCAAGAAATCACCTCAAGATACTCCTGAGAAATCGTGTTCACAAGAATAGGACGCACGCACAAACAAGCTGCTGTCATAAATTCTTATGACTGAGCAGCATTTGTTGACACCACTCTGGCTAATATAGCCGAGAATCTGTCTGATAAAAAGCTGCACTGGTGAAGAGGTGGAGGATAAAAATGAGGAGAAACCGCAATAAATGGGCAAAGTCTTAGATACTACAGCGACAGAGTCACAGGGCTTTCGCTTTCTTTTTCCATTTCTCTTTTCATGCACAGATCTGCTCACCAGAGCCAATCAGAGTGACTTCTCTCATCAACGAGCCAAAGAAAAACTATGGTTTGGACAAATATAAACCATCAACTTGGATTATATGTCATATAGCTTGGCCACCTGTTCAGTCAGCAAGTTAGCTCACAAATGTAAATGTTGAGGCAATGTCAAAAAAGACAGCAATTGGGAGACAAAGACAACAGGGTGTCCTGAGCACATAAAATAGTCCAGATCAGATCTTCGTCCTTTCTTTATCAGTTCACTTCTGACTATCCCAGTTGTCTCCTCCACTCCTCCTTAGCAGGATGCTGTAAATCACAGTTAAACAGTTTCACTGTCTCATTAAGGCGAGGGCCCAGACTGACAAGCTGTGTATTGATCTGGGGCCTTAAATTGGAGGTGGACACACACAGTTGTGTGTATATAAACGTGCAAAAAATCTCATTATACAGTGTATATGATGTCCATCAAACATGAAAACACTTTGTGTCAATAAGCCCCTCACCTCACCCAATTACCTCCTTAAAATTGGACACACAGGCTTAAATGTTGAGAAATTGTCCAAGTCAGGGTCCAGTATAAAAATGAAGGATGTTTGTATTCAATATAATCCTCACTTCACTAATCTGACATCGTGGAGGGTGAAAGATAAAGCTCAAGAGGATGGATGCCTTCTATTGTTTTACACCATCCCTCTATGAGTCAGTCCAATTCATTAACACTTTAAACTGGCAGCCTGGTACCTATGAGCTGAAAATAAAGAGTCATTTGCAAATAAGGAGATCATATTGGGGCAGAGCAGACAGAAAACATGCATCAAGGTTATTTTGTGTAACTGCACCCTGTTGGATTGGAGCTTAAACAAGGAGTCCTGCAGAATCCCTCAGCATCTTCAAACGCACATTCAGATTCAGCTCCTCAACAATGACTGATCCACCAGGGAGAAGGAGTGTCTTCACTGTTTTACATGGGGCCTCTAATGTTTGCTCTTTCAGTTTAAAATATCATATATCACTGTCATGTTTCATCTTTGTTTACACATATTCTTGCACTTTTTACTCATGGATGTCTTGTGTTGTCCTTTTTTTTCTCGCCTTTGTTGTTTTACATTATACGTAATTTCTGCCAAACTGAAACAGACATCGGTGCATGTTCTACAGTAGTGAGGACATCAGACAGATATATGATGTCAATCTAAAAACTGTACCAACACTGCACCTTCACAGGCACTGTTATAAAAATGTATTTTTGTGCTGCTGCTGTGGTTTGATTTGATCTGATGTTATGTCATCATGTCTGTCATGCTGGTATCACTTGTGAAAGAGATTTTAATCTCAGTGTCTTCCTATTGAAATATAGGTTATCTATATACAAATCTATAGTAAATACCTTCCCCTTTGTCAAGTTGTTTACTGTGTGTATTCTGTATAGTTGTATATATTACTAGTGTCTACACTACCTTAGACATAATGGTGATGCAAGTGATTTTTTTTTAGTTACAGATATATGCCTTCATTATTTCCAGTGTTGTTAAAGTGTGCAGGCATGTCTCTTAAATCTCACTCTTATACTTGTAGCATCAGAACTTAACCAGCTCTAAGCTGGCCATCAAAAACAGGCCCACATGTGTCTTGTTGCATTGTGACGAAAGCACCACAATCATCAGCATGAGAAACCACTGAGGTGGCCATCGAGTGCAGATTCCACGCAGCATTGTGCTTAACAATCAGTATCATAAGATAAAAAGACAGAGGCCGGCTGCAGGTGTTCAAGCCTGTATTTACAGCAAGTGTTACTGCCTGTATGTGTGTGTGCACATCCAAGTTCTACATACTGTATCGAAGCTAGCAGGCAAATAAAGAAAAGGAGCCTGAAGATAATGGACACATTCTCTATGGTGTCCGATCAGTGGACGTTAGAGTGCGCTCAGCTTGCCACTGGACTTCTGAACCAACATTTGATCTTGCATGTTTAAAGAAAGGCAGTTATGTTACAACAGACACATTCAATCATGAACTGCACTGGATAAAGTCATTAAGAATGAAATGAAAAAAAAATAATAATTGTCACAACTTTGTTAGTTATTCACCTATCAAGGGTCCCTATAGGACACCGACATACACGTGAGGTGATTGTGTCATACATTAAGAAGCGTAATGAGATATTCTGACTAGCGACACATATACACATGTTAGAGCTTTTGCGGTGTGTTATCATTCAAGAGCTTTCTGCACTGGGAGAATTTACCAAAGTAGTGTAATTAACGTAGCTCGTTACACTCTCTTTGCAGCACCAGCAAGTGCAGCACTTAGAGTAAAGAGTCACTCACCGTAAATCATTTGTGACTGCTTGACATGCTAAATGCATACAACATAACATCCCAGGCATGTCATTAACTAACGTGTGCCTGAACTCGTACTGGCAAACTCAACTGATCCGACTTGTTTAAGTGGTATCACAGATGCACGGAAACGACATATAAGGGCATGTCTGATTTTTACATATATGTGAAATATACATTTGAAAATCATGCGGCTATTGCTCGTAAATGCACAGTATATCATTTCTACCACTAGAGGTCTCTCAATCAAAACTAAACTAAAGATTTGTGGCGTGGGTTCAGGGGAGCTGTTGGCTTAAGCCAGCTGATAAAAAACCTGTGTGACTCAGGGAAAACTGGTTAGCGTGCAAGTTTTATTCAAGTAACGTTTACCTATCGTTCGCTGTCTTTCTTTCTCATTCTCTGATTGCCTCCGTAGGCTGTGGCGACAGGTGACCGAATGAAACACACACAAAAAAAGGTATTTCGCTGAACATTTTTTGGAAAATGTACATGCAAAAGTCATGTAATTCCCTCCAAAGGTCTAGTAGTTTTTAGACAGTTTAATGCAGAAACGTTACATATCATTAATCCCCAGTCCCCCAACACACACACACACACACACACACACACACACACACACACACACACACACACACAGAGGCAGGCACCACCTGCATCCAACCTCTCCAAAAACCTCCTGCTGTCTGCCACACCCCTCTAAACCCGTCTCCCTCCTTTCTGCCATTATGTAGAAAGTCCGGGTGGAGCCCCTGCCTCCAGGATCTAAGCTCCAGGCAAGCCCCTCACATCACAGCATGGCTGCCCCACATTCCTCTCACTTATCTGGGGTAGCTGAGCACAGATGGCCCCCTGAGAGAGGTGTAGATATCGAGTTGGCAGGGAGGCTTTGGGGAGGTCTGCTGGTCGCCAAAATAATTACCTGTCACGCGGGGCGATAGTTTGTGGTGCAAAGCAGTCATTTTTTACACCATGAAATAAAGTAGTCTTGGGGATGGTCTTCTTATCCACCCACCCTAGCTTTGCTTTAATTTACTGCGCTCTCATTCGCCTATCTTTAATCATTGCACTTCCTCTTGCTGCGCTGGTCTGTCACATTTCTCCACTATTCATTACCAGCTGTCAATCATCTGTCTGACCAGGCAGGCTTACACATGAAACTCTCGAGCAACTACAGGCGAGAAGCATGATTAACAAGACGCAACAAAGGACAGAGAATGGCCAGATAAACGCTTCCAGCCTCGTGTGTAATATGAAACAAGCCTCACACACCGCCTCCGTCTGTGGAGCAGTCACACACTTTAGTTTGCATTACTGGATGTTAAGGCTTAAAGCATCATTTCGTCCAAAACGTCATCTGGCTCAGTCAGTGATATACAGTGATGCTGTTTAACAGACTGTATAAACGCTGTATGTCACTGATTCATACTTGACTGATCGTCCAAACCCTGATGTCACATTTCATGCGCACATGAACGCAGTTAATAAAGTTCACTGCCAGATAGTGTTGGGGCAACTTGTAACAAAGCAACCTGTTACAGAGTACTCAAATTACATTTTTGTTACAGTAGTTCTGCAATTCAAGTAATACATTGTTTAGTTATTCTTAGCCTTTTTCCTTTTGTGGTCACAAAATAAAATAAAATCCCTGAAGCAGTGTCTCTGTTTCTGTTCCTGCTGCTCAGCGTGAATGCGGAAGTTAAACCTACAGTTGTGTCAGTGCGCATGTAGCTAGCATGTAGCTAGGTGGCGGCTGTAGCTCAGCAGGAGGAGCAGGTCGTCTAGTGATCAGAAGGTCACTGGTTCGTATCGCGGCTCCCCTGGGCTGGGGCTGAGCCGCGTGTCGACGTGTCCTTGAGCAAGATACTGAACCCCAAATCGGTCCTGATGTGCAGTTGGCACCTTGCGTGGCAGTCGCCGCAATCAGTGTGTGCATGTGTGTGTGAATGGGCAAGTCCATTTATCAAGTCCATCTAATCCAGTGTAGCAAGATGCTGAGGGGACAGCAGTAACTTCTGGGAAATGTTCACATGATTCAAAATTCAACATCACAGTGAAATGCAAGTTTAACTATTTGTATGTGAGAATTTGGTGTTAAAAGCCCATGCACTTTCATCACATTTGGGCTCTAATATATGTGAGCACTTATAATTTGCAGTTTCATTAGTTCCATGTTTAGATATCACATACTATAAGAGCTGTGTGGTAATTGAAACAGCTGTGCCTGATATCCAGTTCATTGCTGTTAGTAGAATAAAGAGCTGTAAATGCTATATTGCATCTATCATTTCTGTTAATAGACTGCAGAGTTACTTATTGTGGGCTGTAAAGAAGCCTACGAAATGACTCAGTGTAGTGTCAATACATTCTAAGGCACATGTACAGTTGGTTACTAACGGTAAAAAATGAGACTCACATGTGCAACGAGTCAGAAAGACATTTGACCATCATTTTTGGTGACTCTAAAACATTCTAGATAATGCAGTAACGCAACAAGTTGCGTTCTAATGGCAGTTCTCTTGTAACGTAATGAGATATGTCTAAAAGTGCATTATCCAATTATAAATGTGAAACAGACACATATGAACTAAGCAGCCAACATATGTAGTAATGATGACCTGCGATTATTTACAGCATCACAAAATGAATACACATGATTGGCAAAAGAACCAAAATAACTCCACTGCCAAATCTCCATTTCTGAGAAGCTGACCTCGCTGTTTCACTAATAAGCAGCATCAAGCTTTTTACTGATGAAATGTCTCAGAAATGTCAGATAAGGTGACAAATTCTTGGTGGAACAAAGTTACTGACATATGGACTAACAAGCTCAGCACACCCACACTTACAAAAAGTCAAGGTAGCATTAACATTATCCACAGCTAAACTGTTTATTTTTAGTTGGTTAGATCTTAAATTTCTAAGGACATTTGGAGAGATAGATATCAATTTAGATTTCATGATCTGGGTGTTGCAGAAGGAGTGCAGGATTAACAATAATCCCACGATGTTCGCTCAGAGACTGATACTGTGTAAATGTCACGTCACCAGACATTTTAGCTGCTCGATCAACACATGCAGCAAAAAAATTGTGCTAAAATTTCGCTGATGAAAACTGATCGTCCGTTTTTAATTAAAAGTGAACAAAAATGTGCAAAATGTACAACAATCAAATAGATGTGATTAACATACTTTTATCAAAGCACGTTACAAGCCTATAATAATCTAATATACAGAATAAGAATCATGACTATAGCTTCATTTATGCTTTTTCGTAAGAACAGTAGCATAGACGTGAGATGACTTGGGACGCTGGGAGCTTACGAACTCTGCGCAGAACTCTCTTCCAGCAGACAGAAGATGAGACAGGCGAAAAGCCGCCACACGATGAAGCAAAACACTAAACTTTCTGTTTCTGTGAAGAGTCTAGTGTGGTGCATGATGTTACAGATTTTCTCTCTTGTTTTCAAAAAAATTCCAGTGGACGGAAAAATACTGATGATTGGCAGAAAGTACGAGCTTTATCACAGCGCGGTCCAAAACTCTTCGCTATCACATTTCAGAACGCTCCAATCGACAAAAATCAAGATAAACGTTCTTCAGGCAGAATGTTTCAGATCAAAAGCAGCCTCCCTGAGCTGTCAGAGCGGAGTCCTGCTGACTGACGGGCTGGGGGGGGAGGGTGGAGCAGTGGAACAGGAGACGGAACGCTCATACCGGCTCACATGCACCTCTCACACGCCTCACGACAAAATAAACAGTATCTGTGGTGCTTGGCCCCGCGCCAGCATTCAAAGACAAACAGCCAGCAAAAAAAAAGAATAAATAAATCCATCCATCTCCATCAGCCCCTGTCACGCCATCAGGCCGTGGCGATAAAGTTTCACTCGACCGACACTTTTTACTGAACATCTCGCCCCTGATGATTACGCTGTATTTACTACAGAGCCGGGTGGCATGCTGACTTCCTGTTTTTATTGGCATGGCTTTCAGCAGCACCTGTTTCCACCACAGAAGAGTTTGACGAAACCCGCCGTTCACTGCCCGCCATGTTTTTTAAATAATTTTCCAGGACGCTGAACATTGAAATATAAAATGACTTTTTAGTCAAACACTTCGATTTTGACTAAAAATCGATGATTAAACTTCGACTTCATGGGAATTTTTATTTTCATTGGCCATCTAACAAATATAAATCTTGTATCCGCCCACCTTTCAGCTCAGCTTGTGCTCACTGCCAAGGGAAATACTTCGTTAGGTTTTAGCTGTCAAATGCTTCTTCACTAACTGGCTGCAAATTTTGTCTGCTGTTTGGTTTGAGTACGCATTTTTCATCCAATAATCACCTTCTTAATTTTATGAGGATACCAGGAAGCATCATAAAACTCCTTGCTGTGAAGTATAAAGAGAACACTGCCGGAGAGTAATCTAAAGTAACTGCTATCTACTGCTAACCAGGGCCGGGAGCTGAACCCAGCAAGAAAACCTTGGTGCTGTATTGCCTGTCATCAGATTGGCCTCCAACTTGTTGGTTGTTCTGTCACAGTCTGTCCATGCTTACTGAGAGCTGTCAATCCAGGTGAACCTCTAGCTCCATGGTAGGGGGGGGTGGGGAGTACAGCATGTTCAGCTCTAAAGGCGACTGTAAATAACAAATAAATATTCACAGCAAGTCCCTCTCTAGCTGCCTGTTGTTACAGAAAGTCTGTGTAACTTTGCAGAAGCAAATAGTGCTTCTGTAAGCACAGTGAAAGCACAGTGTGTGTGTGTGTGTGTGTGTGTGTATGTGTGTGTTCCATGTGTATATTTGCCACTGTTTCCCTAAAACGGTCCCCACAACAACTTTATAGGATGGTAACATGCTCGCGTCGATGCAGCGATAAACGTGATCACGATGTGTTTTACCGCTTTCTCATAACGTATCAGTATCATATCTAAAAGCATCAGTTTTCAAAGACCCGTATGGATCAACCCAGGTGCAGGTGGCTGGCCAGCAGCTCAGACCTCTGCAGTCCCAGGGGATCAAGCCTTGGGCCTTCCCAGCCCACACAGCCCTCCACCCGCACCACCTTTGGGATTCCAGCTAGTTTAATCATATTTAACAATACTGCTGGTTTACTTTCTTTTCCGCCGGGAGCCAAATGTGACCGGCCTGTAATTGCTTCCATACCCCCACCCACCCCCACCCCCCCGCACTGTGCGAGTGTAAATACGTTAGAATGGCAGGTAGCTCGGGCTCCTCCTATAGAAAACACAGGCTCCTACTGTAAACAGGATTTTTTTGTTTGAACCCCACGCTCCCTTCAAACTCCCTGCCTGACACCTAATATATAACGTGTGTGTGTGCGTGTGTGTGTGTCTGTCTGTCTGTCTGTCTCTGAGGAATGCTTTAAGAGGCTTGATGGATTCTACCCAGAACATAACTCCCTTCACTAAGAAATACACAAATGTGATTGAATTACGACGTAAGGTGCCTATGAATTTTTCCTACACACTTTGGTCTTCTGTTCTTTTTTTTTTATCAATCTGAGGGCATGTTGCTGCTCTCTCTGGGGCCTTCAACAACATTAGTTTGGCTGGAAATAGCCGTCTCCTATTTCCCAGAATTACCGCCGTGGGTGGATGTTGAAAGCAGTTTGAAAAACAGCACCTCTCATGTCTTTGTCTTTCCTGAAACAAGACACTGAACAGGAAAATGTGGCAAAGTTAAGCAGGGTAACTGCTTTTGAGATGTGTACACTTCACCCAACACCTTTCACTGCTAATAAACTATTGAAATTCTGTCATTATGTATTTCAATTTCCTGCAGCTACAATGACATTCTCATTAAAATCCACATTCCTTTACCACACTACTTATCAATAGGGTTTTTTTGTTACTTAACAACATGTTTTATTAATGTGACAGATTCAGCTCTGACTCGTGCTTGTAGGAGGCCCCAAGGACAGAAATCTATGATTCTGAGGGGGGAAGGCTAAGGGCTGAATCCACCTCTCTGAAGAGCAAATGCTCTCGCTGCCGACACACACAGAATGGAGTCTATTCATAAAAATCCACCTCTTCCCTACTGAAGTCATGCTCCAAATAACCTTTAAGTTATCTACCCACAACCCTCTGTATCTGATTACTCCTGCATGGTCACTTGGTTTGAGATTTCACATGAGATTTGTCTTGTTTCTTGCATGAGAGCAAGTTGTTTATCTTGCTGTGAATACACTTCAAGGCTGGTTGAAAACAGTAGAATTGTTCACAACAAGATCTAGAGATTATCATCATAACCATGTTGTTATATTTGAGTATCTAGTTATTTAAATTTAGTTATTTAAGTTTTAAGACCAAATCTCCTCCAGCTTGGTAGCTTTCAGCTTTCTGTTGGGTTTATTTTCTTTTCAGAGATCCTTTATTGATTTATTTGGAAAGCTGGTTCACTCTGGAGAGGTTTTAGAAACTAAACCTCGTAAGAAACTCAATTTCTATCTTTTGTTGTGTTTTTGTTAATACCCGGAGGGTGGAATTTTTTTTTGTTGAACTCTGGATTCATTATTTTTTGTGAGTATTATTCTGAACCTGGCTAAAGCCTACGGTGGAGCTGCTGTTGTAAAATACCCCTACCTTTTCAAAAAAAGAAATTGAAAATGTAAATGACAGGTCATCGAAATCTGCTGATGTTTACAAATCCATATGAGAGTCTAACAGAGGCATTAAATTGAAATTAATCAAATTGAATTGGGGGATTGGGTAATCATGACACCTGTTTTGTGAAATTAGCCTTAGGAAATCACTTAGAATGGAAACATTAAATGACCCAAAAAAAGACTAGACAGCCCTCTAGAGAGGAGGCTTTTTTGAGGATCTGTTCCTTTTTAATGCTCCTCAGTAGACCCAGTGGTGGCGTCAGAGCTTGGGGTCAGCCAAAATCTCACAATATATTGGTTTGTCAATAGAAACCAGGACTTTTTTTTCCCTCAAAGGGCGCAAGTGTGTAAAACCTGCAGTGAAGCTGTCACACCAGGAGACTTTCATTGGTCTGCTTTTAAATCAGAGTGCGATCCCAAGGAAATAAGTTCACAGTGGACAATTCAATACTTCGCACTTAACACTGAGTGCCAAATAAAAAGCAGTGTAAAGCAGTTCTAAAGCTTTGTGGCAGTGTAGAGTTTACAAATCAGGCAGCGGGCAGAAATGAAGGTGTTGAGGTCGGCTTAGCATTACTATTAATATTAGTCTTCTTTGTTGGCCCAGTTAGCACCATGCCTGTAAGATTGGCAATGTCATGTCAAGGATTTCCACTTAAGCCCAGAATGAAATGTCTCAATTAATCGACAAATTGACGTTACATTTTGAACACACATTCAAAATTGACGTTAGAGTCATAAGTCGTAGTGAACCCCTTTGTCATTATTTGATCTGTGTAACTTATGTGCAAGTGCGTCCACTGTCTTGTTAGGTTCAGCATCACCACTTGGACAAACACACAGAGTCCTGGAGTAAACTGGCAGTTTGTTTAGTTAGCTTATGATGCTTTTTTCCCCCAGTTCTATTCAAACACAATTCAACGGACAGTACACAATGACAGCAATGTGAACATATATGTGAACAATGCAACGACCAGAAACCATGCACCGCTGTCTGAGAGAATCATTAGCAGATCTAATCATGATCATGACTAAAAATAACAAATAGTTCCACATGTGGTTTGTCCGGGTGTTGCCATATCTAGCTTTCCAAGCTTGCAAGCAATTGAAATTGCACAGTGACTCACATCTGGGAGTGACACTCTTCAGAGAGAACCGCCATGAGGCTGACGTTCTTCGCGAAATGTTTCGACAACAATCGAATGGACTGCAACGAAATGTGGTACAGCCCCTTTAAAATGATGTGTAACTAACCCTTAAATTCAGCTTAACCCATAATCCGTCCAAGGTCCACATTTTAATTTGTCCTCTGCTTTATGACCAAATTCCTGAAAAACTAATAGCATTCCCATCAGCCTCAGCAAGGCTTCAACTGTTGAATCTCCATCTTGTCTTGACAAAAGTCACTCTATAATCGCAATCTTTCCCTAACCCCAACCACTACTCATTGTCCAGATGTTGTGGGAAGGAAGTGAAAAAGTGTTTCTATTGAATGTAATCTGCATTCTTTTTCCATTACAAATGTTCTTGTCTGGCAGCTGTTTTTGTCTGCTTTAGTTCCCGGTCAGGTTTAGATAACTTAAAACTCTAACTGTTCTGGCAAAAACACTGAGTGATCAGAGAATTAGTGTCCTGGGAACAGCAAGGTTTAAGTTAGAGACAGTGATACCGGTGCAACAGACCAAGGACTGGCATCTTCAAATTCTTTGTGGTATTTGTTCCAATCAAATCTTAATGACAAGCTGGAGATGGCATAGCTCCCTTCAGCCCTGGCTCCGTCTCAGCCTTACCCAGCCAACATCCTCCCAACACCAGGAACTCTGGCCAAACACAGCACCACAGCTTGCACCCTGCACCAAGGCCAGTCCAGCGCAGTCTAGCACAGTCCAGTCCAAGGCCAGACTCACTGGGGAATTTCAGCTGAATTCAATTTCACCTCTGGCCTCCGTCGCAGCAGCTTGAGCCGTGGCTACACAAAAGGCCAAGTTTCACATTGAACGTGAGAACCCCCTCATCTCCTGACCCCTATTACCATATGAATGGAGCAGAAAATGGAACTGGGAGCACAGAGGGAGCCACAGGAGTGAGTCAGTCCAGGCAAAATGGCTCATTTCGAGAGTGCTTGGTTTACCTTTTAACGTTCGCTGAGAGTACAAATTTGTCTCTACATGGCTCTTTGAGATGAACATACATGCGCGGATGCCACCCAAAGGTCATCTGGAGGGGATGTTACAGCTGTTCATTGTTTTGAAGCTTTGAAACCAACCCTGCGACATTATTGATAAGTCTCCCCACAATGCTTGGGCTGAGCCCTCTGAGCATTCTTAGCCATTAGCTCATAACATGACCTGTGCTAAATCCACTACAGGAAAACCTCCAACTGATCAATGCAAGAATCAACACCTTTGTGTCTGTTTAGAGGCCTCTGATTCTTCGCATCACCTCAGCACTTCTTTCTCTTTGACTATAGAGTAGATCCATTTAGGTTTTGCCAGAACTTGCGGTGTTTAACCTTGGTTGTGCTTCTCTATTCACTCATAATGTGCTCCAATGGCACGAGAGACTGGAGAGCAAAAAAAAAAATACGCCACAGCAAAAACGGCAAAAAAAAAAAAAAAAACACAGGACAAAGTGTTACGGAGTGGAGTCTCTGCCAAACTGTACAAACACATCATTAGAGTTCAATATCATACAACAGCAACACTGTTACTTGTCATTTTGACCAAGTAAAGTACGTCTCTGCTCAGTTAGCGCATCAGTTCACTGATGAGGTACTTGGCCTAAAACATATGGCCTGGTATGGAAACGGCCCATCACACATTTTATGCAAGACAATATCATTCTGAATAAGGGCTGAGTGATATAGCTTTACAAAAATATACAACACACAGTATCTATCTCAATATCGTGAAATCCCCTCAAAAGCACTTCACAGAAAGCATATCAATATACAGACAGTAATCCTCACTGGGTATTTAATAATGTTAAACACTCCATGCATCTTGTTCTGCAATATAATTAAAAAAATAATAATCTCTCTCTTTCTATATATATGTGTGTGTGTGTGTGTGTGTGTGTGTGTGTGTGTGTGTGTGTGTGTGTGTGTGTGTGTGTAAATGTAATATCGATATTGGTTCACGTAGAACAAAATACACAGATATTGATGTATCTGTGATTTACCTACATTGGTAGATAAGACTGGCCAGCTGATATATCGGTCAGGCTCTACTGTTGGTCATTTTCACGAAATATGAACACAATAACACATTTGATCAGTGATCATCAGTGGATGTGGATACGTTGACTCAGTGGGTAGAGACAAGTACAAGTTCAGAAAATGAAATCACTTTACTCTGATGAGCTTTTAACACCAGGAAATCTTAAGACATATCACCATTTAACAATATCTATAATCTAACACTATACAGTCTTACATCATGTTAATGTATATATCGCACTGATATATTGCCAAGACCTGTTTTGAATATTTGTAAACTGGGGTGTTGTAATAAAATGTATGATATCATAATAAAATGACCTACCTGTTGTAAAGTTTTAGGGCTTTGTGTTACATTTTTCATTTTAATGACCAGAGTTTATCCAAAAATGTTAAGGTTCTTTGAGCCGCCAAATGTGCGACTGCCTTTTCTTTATCAAAATGTCACTTTGTATTTTTTCCTTTCTTTTTTTTTGGTTACTGACTCAGTGTCATTGCAAATAAGGATTACCCCTCAATGATCAACTCTGTCTAAATTCTGGTTGAATGAATGAATGAATGAATGAATGAAAATATATTTTTTGAATCAGCTTCTGCCATGAGTAATTAAAATCAACACACCAACATCTTCACAGAGTTTTGACTGATTTCTGTATTCCTTTACTTTTGTGCTCTTCCGACAGGTTTTGAAAGGTGTTTCTGTACTTCAGTACAACAGTCAGGATTTAGCATCATTTGAATCAGAACATGTTCACAGTTGTTGGGTTGTTGGGTCCCAATCATACAAATGTGATCAAACCACACCCACACAGTACAGAATGTTCCTTTTTTTTTTGTCCTGACTTGACTGTTACTAATTGTGTCATGAGTACTTACTGTTGGAGATACTTACCAACACTTTAGATTTGAATCCCAGTTTTTTTCTGAGCTTTAAAGCCATAATGTAAAACAGTCATAAAATAAAATATAAAATATAATTCTGCTGCCAACTGTTATGGAATTTCTTTTAGTTTTTTTCACACAGATTAGAAATCAGATATGTGCTGTTAATACTGATGGACAGAATAAATAATGTCACAGCCTTAGTAAAAATATTACTTGTCGGCCCTTCCAGAAAAAAAAAAAATGCTAAAAGAAGTTGTCTTTTATTTATAACTGCCAGCTTTAATCCGAACGCAGCAGTTGGATGCTGTTAGCATCAGTGTTGTCCTCCTTTAACCCCGCACCACAGATGGGGGAGAGATGAGGAGAGGTGAATATGAAGGCGGGGTGGGGGCAGCAGAGCCGGTTGTGCTGGTGGGGTTCAGGGCCGAGGAGGAGTAAGAAGGCAAACAGCAGAGCGAGTCTGACAGAAGCTGCAGCCACACCCAGGGAAGAACTGAGCATGCTCTGTAACCTCACCACTGCAGCATCGGGGGTGCTTACTGTTATATAAAAAAGAACAGACTGCACATACAGGCCAAACACCAGTTTGTTGTTCAATGCATAAGGATTTGTCCATACATGTTTATAGAGCACTATGAATATCATTTTATTTAAACTAGAAAAATGTCAAAAAACATGCAGAGAGGTGGCTATTCAGAGCTAACATTTGACCACCAACAAAAGTCAAACTGATAAAAAATAATGATAAATGGATAACAACTGATTACCTCTGCAATATGTTCAGTATGTATTCACTTGTGTTCAATAAAAGACTAAGCTCTGAGCCATGTGGTAAACTGTTATCCAAACAACACAAGCTGCTTGTCTTTGTCCTTCAGTGTGAGGCCACGACTGTGGCAGACCCGGGAGGGACGCTTGATCTATAACTGGGATAAACGACCAGGAACACAGGTCACAGGAACAGCACCACCAACACCGTGGACCCATGTTCTTTTTATTCTGATCTGCAACACAGGCCCGTTTCTCACCTGTGTCACTTCAAGTCTTCTTCTCACTTTTATGTGCTCTGCTGAGCAGCCGACTGCCAGGATTCAGTCCAGATAAGCACACGTACTTTCAGCGTCTTTCACTAAGCAAGAATAATCAAAATGACTGCTGAGTACAGGGATGTAAATTTGGGGTTTACCAATTTAAATTGTACAAAATTATACTTCCTCCTCTGCTCTAAAAGCTGAAGCAAAATGTTTTAAACTTGAATCCACACACATACAGTGAGCAGTTTCACACTAATGGGGCAACATATTTTCACTTCAGCTTGCACAGATCACTCACAAACCACAAGTATTCCTATCACACCCAGTAAAAAAAAAACTCCCAGTTTTTGAGACTAGTCCAGAAAAGTCCACCTAAATGAAATAATGACAAAAATTGCTGCAACATCTATTTACGTATATACATCAGAATAATGTGATGAAGTTCTGACAGATACACTTTTCCTGTAAATAAATTCAAATTTCTTGCTTTCAAGTGTACACACATACTCGCAGGCCTCCTCCTGTTTATATTATATTTTTTAAAAAATCAAAGTGAATCAAGAGTGAAGATTCAATTTCAATTATCAAAATCAAAAGCAGAATCACAGATTCTCCCAAATACTTATTTTTCTCTCCACTCTCACCTACTTGTTACACAAAAAAGAATAATCTTTTAAATGTGACCTTGTGGCCCGGTGTGGTACATTCCCAATGAAAGTATGGCAATTATAGCAGACTTGACACTGTCCTATTCTGTTCTATTTTTAAGGATTATGAAAATGTAATCGACAGTTGTCAGGGTTTAAAATCGAGGATCTGTAGATCTTTACATATTGGGTTTCGACACTCGGAACAAAGGAAGGACAGGAAAGTGTTTAATCAAAAATGTTATACAAATGTTATCTTAGGATTCAAAGTCAAATTGAATCGAGGATTTGAAAATATATTTAAAAAAAAGAAATTGAAAATGTGTAAATATACTGTAATTACTAGTTTATTAAACTCATTTAAATCATAATATAATCATATTTTTTATTACCACTGCTTGTAAGTAGGACACTACAGAGAAACCACAGCTGAAATATGAAGACAAAGCTCCAATATACATCAGCTCAACTACATACCATGTAGTTTTGATCAGTTTGTGTTGGTAATATCTCAGATGTAAGTGTGTATGTCCTAGGAAAGAAGGCAAGCAATGCAAGCAATTAAGCACCATAATGAAACTCATCACTTGAGGTCACAGCTGTGATACCCAAGGTTTATGTGGGTAAGTGTCTAACTTTAATTACGGACTACATAGGAATCAAGATAGTATTTTCCAATGAAAGTGTTCAGAACATAAGAGCTCAGATCAGCTTATACGTCTTTTTTTTTTTTTTTTTAAGCAAGATAATTGGGGATCATATGCGGCCAGAGTATAATAACAGTGGGGGAACACTAACATTAGATAAAAGTTCCTGGGTCTGGCTCAACCAATCATGACGTGAGGTTAAAATACCAATATGAGGGATCTGGGATTACATTTTATTTACATATCCATATCAATCTTATTACAAACTCAAACTGCTCATTTAATTTTTTACAAATTCTTTTGAATTCCATTCAATAAATTCATACAGTTCATTCAATTAAAGTCAAATACGTCCCCTGTCTCTCTCTTCCGCTCCGGGCTCAGAGAACACACTGGAAACTACTTCAGCAATCAAGCAGCGATGGACTGTCCATAACTATCTTATCATTTATTTAAAAATCCAGCCAATGAGACAAAAGGATCTTAATCTGTTTGCAAACCACAGCCAGCTCATCAGTTCATCTAATTCATTCTGCTTGAACAGTTAATGCTGATCACATGTATCGTCTAATGACCAACAACACTCATCCTGCATACTCCATGTTGAAGCTGCTTCTTCTTATACAAGTTATTTTTCATAGCGATTTTAACCGATCATGCTAATCGCTTAAGCGATGGAGACAAAATCATCCATCCCCAGTCCCACAGGTCCCCAGCGTAAATGACACCTATAGAGCCATCTGTTTATAAAAGAGTTATATCAGAGTAAGACACTCTAGGATCGTACGTCAAAAACACTGGGTCGTTACTGCAGATGATACTATATCTATTCAGTAAGTAAACTGAACCTGGACGTGAATGATGGTTTGGTGGCTGAATTCATGCTGTTGACTGCCTGGAGGTCATACATAAATAAAAAAAAATATGTGTTGAATGTTATGTGTTATTAATGTATAAATATGTGAGTACACTGACCAGTCAACATTGAAGCCAACGGTTTCTGTTCTAACTGCTATATCGTAGGCAACTGGACATGTTCAAGTTGTCCAGTTGCCTACGATATGGCCCTTAGAGTTACCACGACCTGGATGACTGAGAGCCTTCATCAGCCGTTTCTGTTGTTCCATTTCGTGTGAGCATTTAGGCAAGTGATCAGAGGCAGAGTGAGTAGCCAGACAGGGCCCTGCCTCTCCTCCTCCTCCTCCTCCTCCTCCTCCTCCTCCTCGTGCATCAGAGCCTGTGGTCATTATTGCCCTCCAGACTGCTTTTATCATCTCTATAAATCTCTGCTGGCTCAGACACGGCGTAATGAGGAGACCTGCGAGGCTGTCAACCCGCGACTCTCACCCCCGCTGAGAGCCGACGGAGGGGTGCGAATAAAGGTGGAGGGAGGCTGAGAGATGGACAGAGATGAAGAGCGGGAGAGAGTTAAAAAGAGAGGGCAGGAGTCACACACCCACCGCCGCCACCCACACACACACACACACACACACACACACACACACACACACACACACACTCAGACAATACCTTATGCTTAGAGGCTTGAATCTGGAGAAGAGTCACAGTGGTCAGCTTGAGAATAATCGTCCTCCAAATAAAAAGCTTTCAGCACTTAAAGAAACAATCTCTGACATTTCCATATAGCTGCCTGTTTCTCTCCTCTCGATCACTGATTCACCTGAGTCGACCTGCAGCCAGTTCATCCACGTTCTTTTATATTTGCTGCTCAAAGGCCGTTCCTGGCCTAAACTCCGGTGCTGCACAGGAAGTGACGCATTCTACATTTCTGCTTTGTTTACAAGAAACAGAAAAGGAGCTGGGGATTTTGTATGAGCAGCAATGACCCCAATACCAGAGCAAAGATCTGAATGCCACTTAAAGGAGGAGGTATCGTGCCATCTCTGGGATTGATTGACTGAAGTGTTGACTGGGCATCAGAAATGTGACATGAATGTATTGGTAAAAAAAAAACCTGCACATTTCAGTTTTGAATCCTTTCACTTTAACACTAACTAAACATGACTAAATGAGCAAAAATCAAAGTGTCATTTCAGTGTGAAATACAGTTAAATAAGATTAATTCAGCATTGGCAGAAATCAATTACAACTGACATCAAATACTGCTGAATTATGATTGGTGCACATTAGTATGGGTTTTTTTTTTTTTTTACCTTTTTTTAAATAAACCTCTGTCTACTTCAAACCAGTGAAAAGAGCAAACAAAATACAAAAATATGAGGCATTTTCAAGTGAAGGAACCAAACATTTCACTTTATCGTTGCGTAATGAAAAGCTAATAAAACAAAATATAAAACAAAATATATTTTTGCAGTGGCAGCTACAGGTTAGTGGTGGATGCTATACTGCAGTGTAATTATAGCGGAGTCACCATGTCAGCAAACTCAGCATTATCTAGCTTGCGTTAGCTAACGTTAGCCACTGTAAGCTACTGGTCATACCAGACCAAGTAAGGCTGCAGCAAAGGTATGTACTGATTTAATTTTGTGTTTTATTGTTCTTGAGTAACTTTTCTTTTCTAAGAGAAATGTTGTTGTTTTTTTTTCTTTCTAAAGTCTTTAAAGCTGTCAGATGGGTGCTGCTGCAGCCTGGCGGGTGGGCCTAATGGGCCTGACCCCTCTCACTTGTACAACTGGCCCATCCTACATGACCAGGAGAACATAGACTTGTTTTATTATTAAAATTACCATGTAAACATAAAATGAAAACAAAAAAATGATTTCGGACAGATTTGCTGTGAAAGTGAAGTGCTGAACAACAGGTCAACACATTTTCAAATTAGCTGATCAGCAATTTGACAGAAAAATCACAGATACAGATAAATGGAAAAACGGTAACCCTATCTGAAAGTGTCATAACCAACCAGGCGCCCCTTCCTTGAGACTGGAAACTGTCAAAGGGAGGTAAACAGAATTAACGTCTGGAATTAAAAGGCCCTGCCAAAACTAAACTCCTAGCCCCGAGTCCAACCTCAAACATGAGTAAACTTCTGCTACAGGCTCCAAACTAAACAGTGTTTTGTTTGCACTTTTTTTTTTTTATTCATTTATTTATTTATTTTTTTTAATTTTGGATTTTCTATGTCACTGTTATTTTTAGTATTGATTGTAGTATTGCTATGAATCATGTTGTGCAATGAAAACAGGAAGAAGACCGTACCAACCAGATTTAATTGAACCTTTTCATGGCTAATTTGTTTCGTCTTTTCCTTGATTTGTTCTGCATCGCTTAAAAACTTAACAACTTACTTATCGTGTTTGTGCCTTTTTCTTTACACATCTTTTGTTATTTTTCAGCGCTCCATAATACCCATCACACCTGCCAGTAACAGATATTCTGTAGCAATAATTCAAAGCACCATCTTCAGTATGTCTTACTGTAGTGCTCACGTTGTGTCTGCATAATAAACAATTAATTCATCATCATACAGTATGATCAAGATTATCAATATTATTCAGAGAAGTATATGATGCTTGGCAGTGTGGGGGGGTCTGGAGGGTCCAGTTCTACCCTGGGCCTCTAAAAGATTTGGGCCGGCCCAGAAAATAGTAATTCTGCAACCTTTTTATGTTTATTTTGTTTTGATTCCTATGTTCTGCTGCCACAAGGCCCACGTCACCAAATGTTGACTGTTTTGAATTTCTGACAAATTGTTTTGAGGTTATGATTATAATCTACGTCCCATACACAACCTGCCAACCTGCCAAAAATCCTTTCGAGGATGAAATGTCCATCTACTGAGAACATCTTTTTTTTTTCTTTTTCTTTTTTCTTTTTTTTTTTCTAGGAACTGCGTGTACACAGCAGGTGGCTGGTACAACAGCTCGGGGGAAAAGTAACAAACAGCTCTGGAGAGATAGACCAGCGCTGACCTCAGTGACAGGGTTTTGTGTGTGTGTGTGTGTGTGTGTGTGTGTGTGTGTGTGTGTGTGAGAGAGAGAGAGAGAGAGAGAGAGAGAGAGACTGTGTGAGGCAGCTGAACTCCTCTACCTCTGCCGCTCCGAGTGCTGTTTCTGATGTCAGACAGGAGAGCCTTACGTCGCTGCTGACGACCGTGCAGCCGGCAAACCAAACACACTCTCTGACAGCTGATACATAGTACGGACTTTGACCTGCGCCGAACCTCACAACAACAGCCCCGTCATCCAGCGTCAGCTTGGCGCATCCCCCGGTCCAGTCTGATGCCCTCCCACACTGTCAGGAGCCGTCTCCAAACCTCCCACTCTTGCTTATGTAAGGGGATAATCCTGTGCAGTCGTTAAAGTGATGCACGGCTCTGGAGGTGCAGAGGCACATACGTAACTATTCGCCTGCCTATGGTGACATCAGTGCATTAACGTTTGATAATCATAATACCTCACTTAGGATTATACCTCCATGCCCGGCTGAAAATCAACGTCCCACAACCTTGACTGTCTCTAAAAATGCGGCGGAATATTTGAAGAGCTCCTCTGACACTTTAATGACCCCTGCCTCTCCAGACTCCCTGGCTCTTTCTCAGACATCTCAATCACCTTCCCCTCTGGTTAAAAAAAAAAAAAAAAAAAAAAACTCATTTCACATGAACGCTCGCTGTGTGGCTCCTCCAACAGAAACAAAAAGACAGCCTCTCCATCATCCGGCAAACCATAAGCTTCCCTTTATCTTCCCTCCCTCATTAAACTCTGAATAACTCAGCAGAGAGGCAGAAAAGAGGAGAGAGAAAAGTGATTGAATTCTGCTGGAGGAATAAAAGCCCCTTGAGGTTGCCATTTTGAATGTGTGCCATGTCGAGCAGGCTGGATCCAGAGATCACCGAGACAACGGAGCAGGGAAGAATGGTCTATAGACAGAGCTCCAGGCCAGCTGACCCACTGTAGATAATGTACCATGGATGTCATGTCATTGTACTGAGACGCTAGAGTCATGATGATGACCCATCGTGACCTCGGAGGGGAGGTGGACAGGGGCAGAGGGGGGGCTCTGAAAGGGAGGTCAGAGGGAAATCGTGGCACCAGACTTGATATCTCTATTCACAAGCTGCACTGGCAACCTGGTCGGACTGAATGCAGCCCAATTATTTGAATACAGCAGCGATCCTGGGAAGGGGAAGGACGCAGAAAGGGGACACAAAAAAAAAAGAAAAATGGGTTTGACATTCAGGCAGGCGAGGCTGAGGGAGGTAACAAGTTCACGGCCCTTTCAGAGAACATGGCCGCCTGCTGTGTGATGGATCACGGAGCCTCAGATGGGCCATCGGGGGTGGGACCCAGGCTGGAACGCATGGGAACCCAACTTTCCCCCCGGGAAGAAGGGAGTCATCCTGACGGTTAACTAAATGAACTCCTGGTGGTTCCGATAGAGGCAGCTCTAACAGCTTTCACCATATGGAGTAACAATACTGCTGCTGGTAAACAACAAGATGCACCATGCACACAGATTGATACACTACAGGTATTTATTCCTAAATGCAACGGTCAGAAGAAGAAAAATATGACCTGAATCATGCTTAAAAATGAGCGCAGTTGAGCTGAAAAGGTCTTGACCGATAAAAACACAAAGCCATCACAATAGGAGAGGTAACAGGACAGATCCTTTAATTAGAACGGCGCTAGAGTACATACCTCGCCCAGTTTAATGTAATCAAGGCCCAATATTGTACTCGATAGCCCTGAAATCACTCTAAATTTGAAACTATCTACTTAACCATAATTTAATCCATATGATCCATATCAAATTATACCCACTCGTAGATACCAGCTAACTAAACCTTAAGATGTGTTGTTATATCTTAAAGAAAATATTTATTGAGATCTGCACCAAAAGTTAATGGGGTCTATTCTGGGCTGAGATCCATCCTCCATCCCAGTTTTGTGGAAATCTGCACAGTAGATTTTGTGCAATTCTGTTGACAATCCAACCAACCGACTAACAGCTATGGGTGAAAACACGACCTCCTTGGTGGTGGTAATTAAAATGAGACACACCTGATTAGTGAAGGTTTAAAGGGGCACTACAGTAATTCAGTAATGGTGTTTTTGGGACTTTAGGGGAGACATGTTGAGATATTCTGACTTTTAGCTTTTAGCCTTTTGAGTTTAGGATAAAAAAAAAGATGGATCTTCCATTTCCAGTAATCCAACACATCAGTATCTTCAATCAACTTCATGCTGGTAGTCCAGATTTTCTGTCAAGTGTAGCTGTGATGTGTTTGCTTTAGTTCTCAGAAAATATTGGGGCAAAAAAAAAAAAAAAACAGACTACTTCAGAAAAAGAAAAGTCAAAATTAGTGTTGCACAATTATTCATACTATTATCAGATTTGCAAAATGCTCAGATGCAAGATGCAATTTATACAATAAAGGTAAAATGTGTGACAAAACAGCATTATATTGAAGTACAGCAGTGCTTTGACTGGTCTATAAACTCATTTTCCAGATATAAAGGACTTGTTTGCTTGGTACAGAATCCGACAAATGTCACATGAAATGCCATTGAATGTAAAAATTGTGATACAGATGGAAGCTAAACGTAAAATAATATTACAATAAATATGTTATAATAAGTGCAATACGATTGTGTTTTTACGCATCATGCAGCCGATTTTAACACTTTTACATCTTTTTCACCAGGCACGTTTTTAAAATTTCCATTCTAGAAGTTCTGCTGTACCCAGCGCGCACTCGCAAGATACCAAATAACTGTTTCAGTGATTAAACAGTTCAATTCATTTGTAATCCATCCTCATTTACTGCATGTACAGACAGTTTTGTGAGCACAAGTGCGTACGCAACGGAGGTATTCCGAGAAACACCCATTGAAACCATTGCGAGCATGAGGATGGAGCAGAGGGGATCAGCTGCAGTATGTCTGCTATGCCAGAGATGACGACAACATCCCTTCTACTGTAAACATGTGTAAGTACTGCTGGAGGTGGCAGGAATGTAATACTGACAAAACATCCATCATTTTTACTTTCAACAATAACAGCGACAGACGTCATGAAACTACCCACAAACCTGAAGTCAGCCATCGGACTTTTTGAAATTATTTAGTGGTCAAAGCACATAGTGTAGATAGAAGTATGGATGTGTCTCAATTGTGGCTATCAATAAATTGATATTTTTTTCGAGCTAAACATTTATTATTTCCAGCTGCTCAGGTGTGAACAATGACAAAGCTATTGGTTTTGAATTGTTGGCCAGGTTAGAAGCTGTGTGGTTTATGTCACGTGTGTCCCTCTAGGCTGTCTGGTACAACAAACTGGACTGGAAATTAAAATAGGAAATATAAAGAGCTGCAACAATTCGTCCATTTAAATCAAATAGTTGTCAATTATAAAATAAATTGTTTATTTTGAGAGTTGGAGTATTTTTTTTCACCTTCTTAGATGTGAATATTTTCCGCGTTGTTTTCTCCTCTGTGACAGTGAGCTGAATATGTCTGGGTTACAATTAAGACAATTAAGGACATCGTGTCAGGATCTTTATCCATTTTCTGAATTTAATAGATTGAAGCAATTAATTGAGAAAATAACTGACTGCTGAAATAATGAAAATATGATAAAAAAATAATCCTAGATTGCAGCCCTGAAACATTTATCAGCTAGCTGAGAAAAAAATCACCACATTTATTAATAATGAACATATAGTTTAGTTGTAGGAGTGTGACGATATACCGATATTCACGATAACTGTGTTGAAAAATATTATGTTACTGAATATATACATATATGCATATTATAAAACTGTAGGAATAAAAAAATGCCTCTTAAATCCTATCCTTTTTTTCTCTCTCCTTGTTTGTTAGAGATGAGGCACATAATGCACGTTAAATACACATTAATGCTGCCATGAAAAATTCTTCCAAGCAATTTTTGTTCAGTTATGATTACAGACTCTCTAACCCTCCCGCACCACATCTATAGAGTGTTGAGTCTAATTTTTTTTCCTTTTTCTCTACAGATATTGCGATCTTATTGTTATTGTCAATAGTTAAGGCCACGAAAAAGAATTACTACAATTAATATAATAACAACATCAACCATAATAATAATAATAATAATAATAATAATAATAATAATAATAACCTGCAAATACAAAAGTTACTCTCCTCTCCCCTATAGTACCATAGTATCTGTGGTGCACCTGGAAATAATAAACCTGTCAACTACACGTCTCCTGGGAAGTCACAGCTGACACTTCGTTGTCAGTGGCAAGGCATGCTGGGATAGCTAATGGGACAGGCCCTCAGGGGTGCCTCAGAGAGAGGACAGCACTAGACAGGTGAGCTGTCTGACAGCTCTCGTATGAAATAAACAGTCATCAGTAATAACCTCTCTGCCTGCGCTGACTTAAAACCACACACTGATCTCAGCAGTTGAAATCACAAATGACTAAATGTTATTAGATGGTATAATTCCCCCCAAATCCAATAACATTATTGGATTTGGGGAATTTAAGGTAAGGCCAAGTTGATCAGTTGAAGGGAATAAATGTAATGTAATCAAACATCGTTACATGTGTGGTTTTGAAAATGTTAGAAGATGAGTATTTGGGGAAAACACCAGATAGGAAATTCTCTTTGATAGGACAATTAAAAATGAAAAATGAATCATGGTAAAAAAACAATTGAGCAACCATACCTGACAACTTAAAAGACCTTTCTATCCACTTGTCACCCTTTCACACTCACCTCATTCCTTATGCACCCTATTAGTGAGCATGTGTGGACACTAGAGACATATACATTCAAATCTCCCCTCACAAAACTACAAAATGAAGCACGTCTGCCGCAACCCGCCCCCCCCCCCACCTCCCCGAGAGAGAGTGAGCACCTATCCTTTCCGTACATCTCTGTGATTTCTCCCTGACTGTGACCACGTGGCCACATTCGGCGAGTTTTGTCCTCCCTCAACACGTGTACGCATGTGAACATCTGAGCTGGTCAACTCAACGCTTCCCATATGTAGTGCTGAAGGGAGCAGGTGGGGTTTCGGTACTTTCACTCCACTGTGGGTGACATCGGTCGGATGGTGCTGACAGTCTGTCATGCAGTCTGTCAGTCAGTCTTGTTACACAATCCCTCACCAGATCACCCACTATTTTTAAATTCCAAGTGCAAGCAGATGTAAACGCACTATGTGCACAATGTACATTACACAGACAGGAGTTTGGCAGCAGAAAAGGCAGGTAAAGGAAAGAAGTTGTTCGGTGTTTCCTGGGCACTGACCTGGACAGCACAGCAAACACAGCGCCGGTCAGCCTCTCATCTTGCTTCTCTTCTCAGATTTCACACTCCAGCTCCTTCCTCACTGCCTTTTGAAGTTCGTCCCTCCGCTGCTTCTGAGGTAAAAGTCGTTGGCAGAGAGGAGGGAATGAGGGAGAGGAAGAGGAAGATGGGAGTGAAGTCTTTCTCTCTTTTCTTCTTCTTCTTCTTCTTCTTCTTCTTCTTAATTTCTTTACTTCCCCCTTGTTCTATTTTGCACCAGCTGAAATCTGAACCTCCTCTTGCTCTTCCATAGCAAAAAATCTCTCCACACACTCACTAGTGGGAGAGGAGGGGAAAAATAACATTGTGAGAGAGAGAGAGAGAGAGAGAGAGAGAGGGAGCGAGGGAGAGAGAGAGAGAGAGAGAGAGAGAGAGAGAGGGAGCGAGGGAGAGAGAGAGAGAGCGAGAGAGAGAGAGAGCAGCAGCAGCAACAAAAGTCTGCTCAGTTACCTCGTCTCCCTCCTGTTCAAATTTAGAGGCTGGATCTCAGGCTGCAAGGCGAACTCTACTGGGCATGCCCACAACCGTGAGGCACACTTTGTAATGAACACTCACTTCCTCTCTTGGTCTTGCCTTCCCCCTCCTCCCTCACAGCTCGTCTCTCCCTCCCCTCCCCTTCACTCCCCTCACCTCTCCCTATAGCTCTCGGTTCAAGCAAGGATCAGGAATACTGCTCGTGCCAAAGTCCACTCGGCTCCAAGGAGCGAGCCCACGTTCTGACACTTTAAACACAACAGTCTGAAAAGCAGACTATATTGTTAAATAACAAAAATGTGACATAAATTTACACATATGAAGCAAATGTACAGCTGAAAAACAGATGAAATCATAAACTTCCCCACCTGCCACAAAAGAACTATATTGTCGCCCAGCTGCGTATTTCCAACCCATGTAACTCAATCATGTGCACATCAGATGGCTGTCTAGACTGCAGTGATGTAACACCTATTCCAAAACTAAGGGACACGCTGCTCAAAATGGCAAGGCAATCAAACACAGTCAATCCTGATAATGAAATGAGCTCGTGTCAACAATTTCCTGCGTCCCTCCTGCCTGATAATAAAAATATTATCTGGGCATCCTGTTGTAAGTCTGGGTTCCCGTGTGCACTGTTACCGATTCCCCTGAGGCACACAGCAAACACTGATGAAACTCAAGCAGACACATCTGACAGGTATGCTCGGTATGTGGAGTCTGACGTTTTTAAAGCAGCGGCGTGTACAGCGATGTGTGACGTATCTCATTCGCTCGTCAGCCTCCTGCGTGTGTTATCTCAGGCTCCACACGCTGACCCAGATTCTCCCCAGCAAACTATCAGGACACTATGTATCAAAACCAGGCTATGGAATGAGGACAGCGAGTTCAGAGAGTGACAGACAGGGAGGGAGGGAGAGACGGGCAGAGAAAGTTCCCCCGGCATTTGTATGATGCTACTCTTGGGAGAAAAAAAAAACTTAACGCCATCTAAAGTGACAAGGGGCAATTCAAATAAAAAAATGCTTTGGAGCAATATAAAGCCGGCCAGATTGAGGCTTGATGGAAACATAATGACTAAATGATTCTGCTGTGGGATCCTCTGTTGAGAAAACACAGCAAGTAATCCCTTAGATGTCCTGAGCAGCGAGTAATCCATCTGGAGCATCTGAAGGGTGGAGATAGGGGCCAGGTGGAGGAGGAGGACGTCCAGACGGCTGTAGGCTTGACCCTGAGAGGTCAGAGGTCATGGGAAACAGCGGGTCAATATGAAGATGAGAGTTCAATGTCACGGCTGGATAAGCCAGAGCCGCATGTGTCCTGGTCGAAGGCGGCTGATAGAGTGATGGGGGGGGCGAAAATGTAAAGGGATTAAAATTAAAAGCTACGAAGTCTCAAACAAAGGAAGAGAGGGGCCAGTCAAACCCGGAGGAGTCAGAGTCAAGCTTCATGCACAGATATATTGTCAGTGTTGATTTAACGGTTGGAGTGTAAACATGGAGGGAATGCCACGTCCATAGAATTTACTCAGCAGGATTTAAGGGTCTGACTTATTGAAGTGGAGTAGTGTGTGTCGCTCAAATGCATCTAAAGGCAGAAGTCTATATACCTGTTCAGAATGCCATTTAAGGTGGGTAATCCACACACTCTCAGACGGTCTGCTTTTCAAACATTTACCTAGATTGTACATGACTCTTTTTTTCTTACAGGAACAAATAGTAGTTTTGTTAAGAATGAAACAAAAAGACAGCGTTTACCATCTCACGTATCTAAAAAAAATACAGTGGCTCTCAGCAGAACACATACCTCTGCCAAGGCCCAACAGTCCCTTTCAATGCATTCATTCATTCCAGGCAAATCTAATATCACCCCACAAAAAATCCGTTATGTAATCTGCTAGATTTGGATTTTCATTTTGATCTACATCAAATTCTACTCATAGATACCAGCTTGATTATTTCCCCCCAAAAAATGCATGCATTATCCTCTGAGAAATTAGCTAAAATATTGACAAGTGCCTCGCGATGTTAAAAAACATCAGAAAATACGTTACTGGATCCGTCCCTTTATCTGGATCTGCACCAAAAGTCAGTTGGGTCTATTCTGGACCAAGAACCATCCTCCATCCAAGTTTCATGTAAAGACGCTCTGCAGATTTTGTGCAATCACACTTACAAACCAACCAACCAACAAACCTACCAATGGACATGGGTGAGACATAACCTCCTTGGTGGAGGCAAATGACTAAACTGACCAATACAATGTGAAAAAAATGGATCCACATCTGGTACATCTGGGGTGTTATATTACCGAAAACACAAGTCATGGATGCTAGGAACAGAGAGGCAAAGATTTCCCAAACCTCAACACGTTGCGTAGCTCTGTGTTTCAAAGAAGCGGACCGATCCAACTTCCTCTTTTGAGTCAGGTTCAAAATATTTATATTGGCTTTGTCACAAAAATTCGTAACAAGTATTCAAGTAAACAGTCACTTGCCCAAACGATAACCATGCATGAGGGTTCACATGTCCACTTGGTCTGAGGAGGGCTGCACAGTTTATCGAAAAATAAGAAAAATCATGATAAGGCTAGGTTAGTTTGTAAGGTTAGTTTGATTGAGACACGAGTTCAACATCATGATACACATCAAACATTTTTTAAGTGAAAATGAAAATTTTGATGCGAAAGTGATCATACCCACTGATCATGAATCAAATCACAATCACAAAATCTGTCAATATAACAGCATTATGTTTTTTTTTTACATTTCCCATACTTGACCAATTCAAGCTTAGTCTAAACTATTCTCAGTCTAACTTGGTCGGCTAAGGCCTCCTTTTGACGTCGGGTCAGTGTCAAAATCCGATACTTAAGTTTATCCAGGTGGACTAGCTATCAGCTCTGATCACATTGTACATCATAACTTACATTTTTTGAACCAGGATACACAATTAGTTTTCACATGTCCTTTTCCAATCTGGCTAAACTGCTCCACTGCAACAAATAAAATCCCCTTTTTCAACACTTAACAATTTATGTTATGTACCAAATGCATGCTGGTCTGCAAGCCCCTGTGAGAGCCATCTGAGCCTGTGGCTGCAGACCACACTGGCCTGCTCCTCTCAGCTCAATACTGACTCATTAGCCCTCTCACCCTGGGTCTCTGAGGACCTGTGACCCCCACTATTGTCTGGCTCGGGCCTAACCTGATGAGAGCCCAAGCGCCAAACAAAGCCCTGTCATTAAGTCAGACTCGGCTGCCCCCTCGGCCACAACCTGCAGCCCCTGCTGCCTGTCTGGGATGAAATGAAGTGGGTCAGACAAACACAACGCACCGTTCATCAACCTTAACCCCCCCGACAACCACCAGCCGGAGGCCCCCCCCCCCACCATATGAAAGGGCAGGGAGTGACAAGCTGTTTACAGGCAATAGAGGAACAGTGTCCATCCACCTGCTCCTGTGCAAACACAGACGCGTTGAGGTGTATTGGTGAAATACAGCGAGCCAACACTAAGTGCTCAGTGACGGGAGGTGAAAAGCAATAATGGTGGAAAGTCAGTTGTTTGTTCTCGTTCCCTCAGTCAATAAACCAATAACAAGTAGCTGAAGAACACACAGACATGTTGAACTGGCTAAGCAGTGTGCTGCCTGTATTTAAATATGATACCGCCTCGCATTGATCCTATCTTATGAGTGCAACAAAAGAAATGAATCCATATACGGCACAACGTTGAGACAAGGATGTCATTTCTAATGGATATGAAAATATTAAGCAATCAAAATCAATTAAAATATCTTACCATTATCATAACAGCGCAGCACCATTTACCACTCCGTTTTATATGTTTGACTAGAAGCTGCCGTAGTAATGAAAAAGGAAATTGTTCTTTTAATATTTACAATTAAACACATTAAAAACAACCAATACATTATCTCTTTAAGCACTTAGGATCAATTTTGGCATAATAGGAGATATGTGGATTAAAATGTCCATTGCGACAGCCACTGAAAATAAAATATATTTTCAAATATAGCTGAACACTTAATATGATGCAGTCGACTGTTCCTTTAAAGTTGCAGTATCTAAGAATTGGCCACCTGTGTGATTCATACTCCCAACAAACACAGGTTAGCATACCACCAAAGTGGCCGCTCGCTACTTCTAACTGTAGCTACATTTAGGCAGTTAGCTTGTTAGCCGTGCAGTTAGCTTGTTAGCCGTGCAGCTAGCGGTCCACACTGGGAGCTTGGGGACGGGGGGTGTTGGTGCTGACACCACATGTGAGTGTAAGCTTCTAAAATGTAAATCTTTCTCAGATTTTACGAAACCTCTCTTTAACAGACTCAAACTGCAGAAGGACAAAGAGCAATGACACTGTCCAAGCTGGACTAATTGTGACTGGATGTGAAACTTGAACAAACATTATCACCACACTCGTTAAACAACTGATGTGTTGAACGGGGTTAAACGCTATCATGATGACAAAAATGACTCGAGGCACCGTTAGCAACGTCTGCGTCTGAACACATTCCTCCACAGCACACTATCAATCAGTCTTCTCTTTACAGTATGTGATTTAATAGCTGAAGAGAAAGTGGTGTGAGCACGGGACAGTACGATGAGAGTGACTCTGGTCAAACTTTGAAACAAGTTTAAAATTGTAGACTTTTGTAACTTCTGAGACAGGAGGGTGATCCAGACGTTGATTCCTCTTGTGTTATGCACTGACTGTTTAACAGCAAGTGCAGGAGTAAACCCACACATGGAGCACTAGCATCACCCTTTGGACTGATGTCATACTGCAGCCGGCCTATCAAGAGAACGTTTCAAAATCCTAAGGTTATGGGTGGCTGTGTGGTGGCAGTAAACAGCATCTCTGTGTCCCCCGCTCTATATTACATAGTGACTCCAAGCAGGTTTTTATGTGTTAGGTGTTCATAAAATGAAAATTAAGTATTTACTTCAGTTTTGGGTGTGCAGTCAATGTGCACTTTTCTCCCACAATGCACAGCACAAGGCTGAGCTCACGTGTCGGAGTGAAAATTCTTCAAATACAATAAGAATTTAAACTAGAAACCATACCTGTCACGCCTGTCTGCACTCCTTATTCCATCCCGCACCCTCAGCTCTCAGAATACAATCCTCCTGTCTTTCCCCACATGTTGAAAGAAGTCAGCAGGCTCCCTTCTTCCTGGACAACCTTCCTGTGGACATCAGACACAGGGGACAATGCTGAGGCCTTCACATCCAAACCTAAAACACACTTAGTTGCTTATTCTTTGAACACCCCAGGTCTTGACGCGACAGTATCACCTTCAGGCAGGTTGGTGTCAGTGAATGTTATTTCATTGTCTACTGTTATTGCTGTCCTGAATGAATCTGTAGAGCCGGGTAAGTATTGCTGTTTGAGCTGCAGTTATTCGTCAGACTGCTGCTGTTGTCACTATACATCCCCACTGATGCTGGCCAATAAAATCAGCTGATATTGTCCTATCACTGTATACTGCTGGCATATATGTTGTCCAATATGAAAGCTCATTATAATGCAGATCATGACGAATGGGGTAATTTATTATTATCAGATCCCCTAGTGAAGATCACTGCTTCTGTGCACTGTCATCACAGACAATCAAGTTTATTGCCCAGCCTGTTTGATAACCACACTTGACATATCATTGCAAGAACTGTGTTTTAACTGTTGGCTATATACGAAGATACATCTTTTACTCCCTAATATACGCCAACAGTGTAGTTGCAACAGTCCTATAAGCGGGCCTCAGAGAACACATGCACTTCTATTAGCCTCCAGCTAATGTAAATGACCTCATACTGCTCCCTTATCACGGCCTGCAAATTGTTCTATAATCTAATAATCCCAAATGCAGGATCGCTGTTATCAGGCTGAGTGAAATGATTGATCAGAGCGGTCATGACCTACCTGCTCACCCCGGGGTGGACCTCCTCCTGATGAGGCAGCTCAGCAGCTCTGAGCAGCTTCACCCGCCGCTTCCGCTTTTATAGTCCGGATCCTGCAGCACGGCGCAAATTGAGGGAATGGATTTCCAAGACAAAACCCGCACCTCAATTGATCCGACCTTGGAAAAAGAAATAAATAAAATAATAATAACACATTGTCGTCGATGACGCTCTTTGTTAAATGCTGTTGTTGGCGGGGCCCGAAGAGTGATTCACATCCACACAGCCAATATCAGCCGGCCGCGCTATTAACAGACGCTCCTGTCATTAGGCGGAGACGGTTATCAATCCCCACGTTCCTGACTCGATAACATGAAGGAGTGCAACTGATGTCACTTCGTGGGCCTGAGGATTAAAGTTCATCAGCCGATCGGTATGGACATGTCCCTGGGAATGATGACGCACTCAACAGAACTTTTGCTCATTAAGGCCTGTTCACCTGCGCGCCGTCCACACGGTGATATTGGGTTTTTCCGGTGCTTTATTGTTGGAAGGCTCCACCTTCTTTATTGGGAAACGGGCCGCGATGATTATTCAAACGTCTTGAAGACTATCGAGCTGCCACAACAAGGCGCAGAGTCGACTGTTTGAAAGTTATAGCTGCGCTCATGCTGTGAAAAAGAAGGAGGGGCCCGGCCGTCTCCAGGGGGCCCCTCACCGATAATTAGCGATCAATCACGAATTAGTTTAAAAGCTCGAAAAGAACACCGAGAGCACTATTAGATTTCAAAGATTCACTGCTCTCCAATAATTGCTTTGGATTTTTTTCTTACAAGGAACCAGTGTCTTCCTCTTTGTTTTTCTTATCACTGCCATCAAGAGGTTCTCACCACCAGCCCTCAGTAAAATGCCTACTTATTTATTGGATGTCTATAATGTATATTAATTAGCATAAGTTTCAATTAGCTAAACTGAACGACAGAGCTGTAATTCTGATCTGCTGGGCCATCAGATGAATCATCCTCCTGGCTATCAGGAAGTTGACGGTTCATCTAGATAATAATCAACTAAATATGATGTGTGAACAAAGTATGGACAATGAAAAATTTAAATATGGCACACAATTTTAACCCATGGAATAATGATCAAGTAAAACTATGTTCATAGCTGATAAAATGATATCCTAGAATACCAGAGGCAAAGAGTACTGCATGTAAAACACTGGTATATACAAAAATAATCATAAGATAGTCAGTAAAACATTGTATTTACTAGCAGAAGCAGATGCAAAATTGTACGATCATAATCAGTATATTTTGTATCCCCTTAGCAAAAAGTAGTTTATTCAAGTGTACTACAAGTATACTTATTTTATACTAAAACAGAGAGAGTACACTTGAAGTGTACTTTTTATATACTATATTTTTATACACTTAAGAAAAGTATATTGAAGTATACTTGGCTTATACTCAAAAATATAAAGAATAGTTTAAGACTAAGTACATTAATACTTAGACTTACACTTATACTTTAATACTAAAGCTTATACTTTGTGAAAAAGATGATGTGTAAGACGGTTGCGGGTTCAATCACATCCTTGTTGTGTGGTTAAATTGTGTCGAGTTAACAAAGATGATAAAAATGTTGGCACCGTGAGTGAAGGGGTGATTTCTGGGAGAAATTTCCCGTCTGTTAGGTTGTTGGCATGTGTGGTGATAAATGGTGAATGTCTGACTAGAGCTTGCCAAATTACAAATAGTAGTACTCAGTTTGTCTTGATGTAAGCACAGAATAAGGTCAAGTCATTGACTTGTGCTTACATTTACTTTAGCACAGTAAAAATGTCTTTCACTACACATGTGTTTCAAGGTTATTATTCCTGTTATAAACTTACATGTTAATAAACTAAAATGTGGACTTGAAGTATATGTTTAGTACACTAGTATTATATATACATATATGTATATATATATAGTGTACTTGTTGTATACTTGAAAGTGTACTTCTGTAAACTTAAAATGACCTCATAAAGTGTACTTAAAGTATACTTTTATAAACTTAAAATATTCCAATTTAGTTCCATTTCATTAGAGCTATTTTTTGGGCCACTAGAGGGCAGCAGACACAGGCTGTAAACACAACACTGACTTCATGGAGATGCATATCATCGCTTTGTGAAATCTGAAGGGCAACACCACCAGTTTTACACACTGAAGTGTGTTTACAGGAGAGTTCTACTGCACGTGTCAAAAAGGTGGTATTAAGCCTTTAATGGCTCCAGAAGCTGCATCTCACTCAACAGTGGCCGAGTGGCATTGTGGGTAATGTAGCACCAGGTTTGGAAGGCAATCCAGTGGTCTAACACTACACTCTGCTCCGACTCATTATATACGGTCTAAAAACACATGATCAGAGTTGTTACAGTAGAACGTAGTTACCACCTTTTTATTCCACACAGTCTTCTTTCTTTTCAAAAACCTGGTGCCAACGTTACCCACAATGCAACTTTACTACTAAGTGACTCCATTGGAAGCAGTAACAATCCTCACTTCAATACATATATATATATATATATATATATATATATATATATATATATATATATATATATATAATTCACATTACACAGGGTCATTTGACTGTCATCATTCTGGTAAAGGCCAGAGTCAAACTACTTATAAAATATAATTAATATATTGAAAATCAATACACGCGTCCCGGTTGGGACGCCTGGGATCTTTCTGTGTGGAGTTTGCATGTTCTCCCTGTGCAAGCGTGGGTTTTCACCGGGTACTCCGGCTTCCTCCCACAGTCCAAAAACATACTGAGGTTAATTGATTATTCTAAATTGTCCGTAGGTGTGAATGAGAGTGTGCCTGGTTGTTCGTCTCTATGTGATAGACTGGCGACCTGTCCAGGGTGTCCCCTGCCTTCACCCTAAGTCAGCTGGGATAGGCTCCAGCCCCCCCGCGACCCTACAGAGGATTAAGCGGCGTACATATATATGTACAGATAATGGATGGATGGATGGATGGAAAATCAATACAGGGAAAAAACTTAAAGACAGGTGTTGGTAACTATCAGACATGAAAATATTTGGTTCTTTTCCTTCTAATAAGACTTTTAAACACATTTGCTTTGTATTTAAAAGTTCCTGCACACTATGAAAAAAAATGAGAAAATATGTTTTCTTCTGCCTCAGAAGAGGCCTCACTGCCATCTCCTGACCTTCCTGTAAGCTTTGCTTCACCTGCAGGGCTGACAAAAACACTTTTATCATTCTCATTAACAAATGGAATCCGGTGACATCCCATCCTTTCAAGTATACTTCCGCCTCCCCTAATCCTGAACAGAGGTCTGATAAGAAATAACTGAAAACACGTGTGGCTGTTTATGGTTATGGAATGGTTATGATGGGTTTTGATTAAATGCCTAGACTGGCATTTATTTAACAGAGACTGTCAGTGTCTTTTGTTGACTGTTGTTTATATCCTGTCTTTAAGTACAATCATCCTGTCTTGGTCACAGTTTTTCCGTCCAGTGCTCATGATGTTCCTGACTCGTTGTTCCTCATCTGACCACCAGGTGTCCTCGGTGCGCTTCACTTTTGTACACCTGCCTCCCTCCTCAACAGCTGCTGTTCAGTTATATAGTTCTTCTTCTCCCATATTTATTTTCTTCATAGTTTACCTCGTTCATCCGCCATTCATTTTACCCTTTTGACCCTCTTTCTTCTCCTTTCTTCTTAACTCTTTCCTTTATTTCATGTTTCTACACTTTCCCTCTTTCATTCCTTCTGACCTTTCTCCTTTCGACACTTCCTTCTCACGTTCTTGTCGTGCTTTGTTCTGCTTTTATCTAATTTCTGGAAATCAAGAAGAGTACTGACAAACTTTTGCCCCTTTTATCTGTAGTTTTTTGTGAGGGTCCCGTAAAGTCTCTAGATTAATGAAGGGCACATTCTGATAATATAAAGACGTTAACTGTATTTTAGCCTCACATTTCTAGTAACCAGTCTAGAAAATTCAGCCCTCTGAAACACCAAACAAATCTGAAAAGGACAGGATTACCCAAAAAAGCAGAAGCCACTTTCATAGATGGATTTGGTTGTAACAATGTGACACTCACACTGTGATGGAAGTAATTCCTATTTTCTGGGAACTTCAGCTCCATAGAGTGGTGTAGTGATGACTGCCCGGGGGTTAGCATGGCTTCATTCTGTGGGATTTTTGAATTGGATTTTTGGATTTTTTGAATATTTGAATAATACTGAAAGTAACGTCTGTGACAAACCCAAGTTTATGACTCTTCCAGGTTTTGTTCATCAAGACAATCTTCACCAGTGATCACCACCGTGTGACTTTCGTAACGTAAATTAAATTTCTTGCAGTGAAAAGCTAATGTTAGGCTACAAACAAGCTACATCACAGTCACATGACTTAAATGCCACCACCCCTAAGCATCTTACTACACAATTACTATAAATTTTTTCTATAAACTGATTAATGTACAAGTTGTAAAGTACAAGTTGTAAAGTTATAGTTAGAATAGTTTGTAACTAAAGCGGACCTGTAGAGACAGACTAGTGAGGAGATGATTTATTAAGCAATTTTAAAAGTTTATAGACATCAGTTGAACTTATATAACAGCCATTCAAATTGTGTTTATAAATGAGCAACACAGTACTTATTAACCAATTGCAAAGTCTGAACATCAGTTGAACTTTACAGTCAACAAATTTTAATAAAATAAACAGTCAACTCATGTTTAATTTACTATAAATAAACAGTTCATTCCTGATGGATTTTATAAAGTGCAACCAGCCTGTGTGTCGTCTGAAAGGTGAAATGTTCGACGGTCACTTGACCTCAGTCAAACTGATCATGTGGATTTTGTTGTGGTAAACTTTATTTTGGAGAAGTGAAGAAGTGAAATGGTGAAAAATTAGTTTGTTGTGGTATTACTTCCTCCAGCGCTGTAGGTGTTTTTTAAGACACTCTTATAAGGAAAGAGTCACTTCCCCTGACTGTCCGAATGCATTACTGTCAGCGGACATTTACAGTTGCTCAATGTGTGCGCTCTGTTGTTCATGGTTACCTCACGTCCGATTGTGTTTAAGCATGTGATTACCTTCGGTTTCTGTATGATGTGATGTGTGGATGGGCGATATATCAGTAAGTGATCAGCAGTTCACCAACCAGTACCAGCAGCTACTCAAACAGGAAGGACCTTCTGTTGAAATCAATCAACGGCTCCTACTGATACGTCTGTCGGAGGTGAGAAGGGAAAGCTTTATCCATTTAGTTTATCCATGTTTATTTCAGTGAACAGCTTTTGCAGCATTTGTGTGTTTTTGATGTTCCATGAAGATGTAAAGGATGTCTGACATTGAATCATACCCATATGACAGTGTTTCTAATCAGTTGCTGTACATCCCTTAAATAACAGTTCTCCTCATGCATTTGGTACTTCATGTAGCAGCTGTTAATGATAGAAGCAGAGATGCAAGTGTAGTGAAAGGAGATATATACAGGCAGCAGATGGATGATTCTTGTCAGCCTAGAATCCTTTGGGAAGAATGGCAAGACTGAAACCAGCAACAGCAAACTTTATTTTGAAAGGCCGAATGAGACAATTTGACAGTGTTTTTAGGGGCCTGCAACAGCCACAGATATA